>VMDR010038355.1:0-10001 GCA_007922815.1 Macrotus californicus | reverse complement strand
ATGACAACAGGCAATTACCACAATAAAATTTATAGTCACGGTAATACAGAGTATTCCTTTCGAAAAGAAAATCCAAGATTTTTTGTACAGATACTTTAAAAGAGTTCATTTCAGGAGACAATAGGGTATTAAAAAAATACATTCTAGGATCTGTTCACTTGCCATTCATTATTTGAAAATAACTGGAGAAACAAGAGCCAGGACTGAGAAAGAAAGGAAGGAATAAGAACATTGCCAACTTAAGTTTGATTAGAAATAAAACAACATCGTACTTGTAATGTAAGTCCACAGAAAAGAAATCATATTTAAGTTCTTGCTGGAATGTTCTCGTGTACCTCTATTTCATCAAGACATACCTCAATACTGACATCATCATCTACCTAAATGTAAAAGAGAGTCCATAATTAATCCAAGAGTACTAGATTACCTGTAATCAGAACACTGGGATACTCATTTTCAGAGACCAGAACTCATGAACATCATTAGACTGTGCCGTAATTTAAAGTAATATTCAAAAAGGGTTGCGCCTGTGTGAGAGGAAACAGTCCCTGACTTTTCATAATTCTTCCGCACTTTCTTTTATCATTTTGCTGATGTATGTCCTATTTGAAAATGGGAAGGATAATGGATGTGCTTCCTAAACTGTAAATTAGGTTTTCCATCAGAGTCTTGTCAGCGGTGACAGGTGCCCCACCAGTGGCCCTGCCTCAGCAGTGCTCCCTCCTGCCTGCTCCTCAAGGACAGGGGGTCAGTCTTCGGGAGAGTGCGGGAGGTTGCCGAGTCCCTCAGGAAACATCCTAGGGCCATAATCGCATTTACTGCAAGCCATCATCATTTGATGTTCTCTCTAACAGCTTAAAAGCGGAGCTACACTTGGCTGTCACACGTAATTTTATTAATCAAGGGCATTTAAAGTTTCAGTGGATATTGTAAATTTGAAAGTCTGGATACTTCTGATTTGTGTGAGGCACGTCCTAAAATTCAAAGAAAAAAAAATTTTAAAAAAAGCTTCCAGGGTCATTAATTGGTTTTAAGAAAACAGAACCCAGGTGTACTTTAGTGGGTACTTTTAGTTAAATATATTCTTAAATGTCATTGAAAAGAAAACCCAGCCCAGTCAGCGCAATCCTAGGGATGAAACAGTGTACATACAGGGTAAACTCGCATAAATACGGAACATTAGGGGACAAGTCAAGGTCACACGTTGCTGTGAAATCATATTGTACTCAAATCAATAGAGTCCTTCCTATCAGAATGAAAAGCAAAGGCTGTGTTTAAAAAATACAAAACCATCCTGCTTCCTAAATGGATTATTCACTGCTCCGTATGTAAACTTGATTTGTAATTGGATATCTCTAGCACACAACATGATACAACCTATTTGTATAATGTGTGGGGTCTGTGACGAAAAGTACATGACATCTAAGTCCCTGGGGATCCCTGTCTTACTAAACTCTGTTAGGACCAAAGAATATGGAGTTTTTTTAAAGTCTTTAAAAAAAAAACACCCATACACTGTGACCCTTGAGACTAAAACCCACAAATAATGAAAAGGAATCGCAAGACCCTCCCAATTCCTACTCCTGGCCACCTCCCACCCCCAGTGAAGGCTCTCCAGCACGGAAAGAAATGAGGAGCATGAGATTCAGGTCTGAAGCGACCCACCATAAATGACCGCTCCAGCCTCCATTCTCGATGGTCCGCAGAAGAGAAGCTGTGCCCTACCCATCTCCTCTGCTTTTCTCAGTTTCCTCAGCTTGGAAGAGACTGACTCCCCGTTCTCAGCGCGGTGGGATCCTTCTCAGCCTCCAAGAGCACTCGGAATGCCACACCTGCTGTGAAGCTCCCGCTGAGAACTGGCTTCTCCTTCCTCCACTCTTCCATTGCCACATCGATCGTGCCTTAACATGGAGTGATTGATTTGTTCGACACCTATTTATTTGGAACTAATTAAATGCCAGTTACTGTAACAATGAACATGGCAGTGAAGTTCCCTCCCACACAGAGCTTCCTATAAGACCTCTGTTGCCTGGTATCTTTACAGACATTATAAGGCCCCTAAGTGTAGTGTCACTGAGAGCCTGAAATCCCCCTTGCTGGGCGTTTTTCCTTAGGCAATTCACTTCATCCTAGTGAACCAATTTCCTCATGGACAAAATCGGGGTACCACGTCCTAACACACGGGACTGCCACAACAAAAGAGATGTGTAAGTGCAGCTTCGCACTGAAGGTAGAAGGCATAGAATACTTCGTATTGGTGGGAAAATCAAATCCCGATCCTGTTCCTTTCTGTGATGAGAACCATAGTGGAGAGGAAAAGCAAGGACAATTTATGAAATTTCTACCTGGCCATCTACATTGCTAGAAGGGAAGACCCAGCCATTGAAGGCTGTTGTTTGGCAGTGCAAACTGAGGGTTAGTCTTTGGCTGTGCAGAGAGGGACCTAGAGACAGGTCAGGGGAAGCAGAGAAATTTGAGTTCCAGGTGCAGAATGAAGCCTGAACCACCGAGAAGCTGACCCAGCGAAGGCACCCAGCCGCGTGGGAAGGCTGGGCCCTGGAGACGAGGGGCCTGAAGGAAAGCCACAAAGGGTTTCATTCCTGTATTTCCTCACATACTTCCCTGCCCCCCGACCTCCCAGCCATCAGCACATGCCGCCACCCAGGCCAGTCACCCCGAGTTTCCTCCATTTTCCCTGTCTCCCCTGTGACCACCCTCACTTCAGTCACCACTGCTTCTTGCCTCTGCCACAGCAAACAGCTCCCTATTTTCCACCTGCACAGCTCTGTGGTCCATTTGGGGCACAGCATCCGGAGCGGTCCTTGCACCAAGTCGCTACCCTGTAACAACCCCTCAGTGGCCCATCTCACGCAGGGTAAAAGCCAAAGCCCTTCCAAAGCCTCCATACCCCTGCATTTTCTGAAGTCCCTCTCTCCTCCCTCCTTTGCTTCCCTCTCCTCCAGCCATGCCGGCCTCCTCGTGGTTACCTAGTCACATCAAGCCGTGACCCATTCCCACTGGCTTTGCCTGACCCTTAAAATACTTCTTCAGCTCCTCCTCTGGCCAACAAGGCCCTCGATGCCTTGATCCTTGTCTACCTCCTCCCACTACGGTCCTCTCACAGTGTCCTCCTAATGTCCCCCAGCCTTCCACACTCGTCCTGCCTGCCTCTGAAAGTATGTCTGTGCTCTTCCGTGTGCCTGAAAGTCCCTCCCCTGGTCACCATGGTAGGGACCTCAACAAGAGCTGCGTCCGTGTGAGAGGATGAAGGTCCACCCAGGTTTGCAGGAGGCCGTTGGTGCTCCATGGACCCCCGAGGACCCTGTGTGTGTCACAGCTGACAGCTCACACCGGCGCCCTGCTCAGGAGAACTGAGCTTGGGAGGCAAAAGCAGTCCTTCCCAGAGCTGCCTGGGAGCTAGGCCCCCCGCCTGGGTCACCTGGGCAGCCGGGACCAAATGCTGCGTGCATGGAGGACACTGCACACAGCGGCTCACTCTGCCCCAGGGCAGCACGGACCCCAGGCGCAGTCTCTTCATGGGGTCTGTGCTTGGCTTCTCTCCTCCCCTGTCCTGTCCTGTCCTGTCTTGTCCTGTCCCACTGACTCCCTCACCATGACTCCTGAAACCCCTCCCTTCTCACATTGCTGGCACGGGAATCCCCGCCTCAGGGCTCTGCTTCTGGGCACCGCAGTGGAGACACACACGTGAACATCTGAAAGGTTATTTTTAAGAAAAATAGCCCTAATATTGGACTTTTAGAACACTGTGTTAAACACAAATAATATACCTGAGCTGCACTTACATTCCTGCAGGCAAAAAATAATAGCTCATACTTAACCACATATTCTATCCTAAAATGAGCTTTCAATAATTCTAGCTATTTAAGATTCCTGAGTAAACAATTTACTACCTCTACATACCCAACATATATATGTTTCTTGTCCACTAAAGTATATTCAGGCCTGGTCAAAATGGTGCAAAAAAAAATATTAGTTCCTGTAAGTATTAGTCTGGGAGCATAATTCCTAAGAAAATGAAAGTACAGAGTAACCGTATCGTGAAATTCATTTAAGTGAGTAACAGCCCACATTTCTCCTCCTAGGCCTCGCGCCTCAACTGTTACCCTTGGGGACGTTGTTGGACGTGGCCTTTCATTACTGTGCATTTTCTCACCGACCCAGAATGTTCTCAGAAGCGCCAGGCACTGTGAACACTGCCAGGCTCTGGGGGCCCAGACGCCGCAGCTGACTGACTTTCAGGAACCAGAACCCTGGCCTGACACCCACACTCACAAGGGGACGCTGTGTATGGGGCGGGGCCGGGGGGCGTGGTGGGGGGTGCAGAAGTGAGTCGACAGCTGTGACGCAAATCAAAAGTACAATAATTAACAAATGAGAGCACAAGAAGAAACTGCTTTGCGTGCTCACCGCTGCAACCCCCTTCGCCCGGCTTTAGGAAAAGAAAAGGCAGGCCCTGGTGGACGGACGAAAGCATTCGGCTCCCAGTAGCCACATTGATTGTTTCAGCCAATTAAATATGGCCTTAGAACATTACGAATGAGGTCAAGTGTGCTCAGTGAAAATCGTCTGAGCATCTGTGTCCAGGGAGCTACTCCTCCTTATTAAATGAATGTGCCTCTCCCTATCCTATTCATGTAAGTAATACAGGAAATTCTGTACCAAGACTTCAAAAATGCATACTGCTTTCATTTGGAAAAAAAATTACTGAAAATAGAATCTAAATTGTACAGACACGTGATTACGTGTGTTTGTTCAAGGCTAAGACATGGTGCATTTTCAGGTTCTGGTGTAGACCCTCACACTACTGGCGAGAACTCACACACACGTAGCGGACAACGTACTATCTTGCCTAATCTTCGCTCCCCATGGAGTATGGACCCTTTCGTCTTTCACAGATGAAGACACTGTGAAAGAGAAATATCACAGACACAGCTGTGACAGCAGGGACTCCCAAGCCAGGTGGTCTCTGCTGTCTAAGTTCTTAGTGTTTGCAGTACACCTCAGGCTCCCACCTGTAACTAACTATGGATAAATACAGGGCACCATAAATAATGACCTAAGAAATCATATGACAATTAGTGAAAAAAGGGGCAACTTGAGATCAGGTAGAAACACTTTAAAATCCTGCACACAGGCTGAAAATACACTCAAGTCAATAGAAAACAATTGAAGTTTATGCATATTTAGAGTCACGCACAAGTGTCAACTGTTCCCACGGCACGGGAATCTGGAGCGGGGACAGGCTTTAAAAATAATACATTTCAAACACCTCATTTTACAAAGAAGGTAAGACATCAAAGAAAATAATCACTTGCAAAACAGCACACAGCTGCCCAATGAGAAAGCTAAAAATCAAACCTTAGTATTTTGACGCCCAAGCACCTATCTCTTACTGTCTCGCTGTCCATAGCAACCAGTCATATCTGTATATTGAATCACATGCTCCCGAGTCTTCTCATCCCAGCTCTACTTTGCTTTTACAATATACAGAGATATAGGAAAAAATAATATAAAAAGAAAATGTATAGGTCAGTATCATTTATGAACATAAATATAAAATTCATAAACAAAATATTAGTAAACTGATTGCAAGCACATGACCATCTCAGTAGATATAAAGTTATAAAATCAACATCTAAGATACAAGCTCCAAGCAAATTGGAAATAGAAAAACACTGTATTAATTTCACAGAATCGAGAGTAAAACTGTAACAATATTATACTTCATCATGAGATATTGAGGCTCTTTTTGTGGGATCAGGACAAAGGAGGACAGCTCACCACTTCTCTATTCAACAATAAACTGGAGAGCCAATCCCCTTCAGTAAGACGAGAAAAACAGTCTCTGATTGGAAAGGAAGAAATATAATTCCCACTCGCATACATTATTATGCATGCAGAAAGTCCAACAGCTCAACACATGCAGTGTTAAAATTAATAAGCAAATTTCACAAGTCTCCTGTATAAAAAATAATTGTGTATTTAAAAATTAGAAACATCTCTCAAACACTAGACCATCTACATTGGCATCAACATGTACTGAGAAATATGCAGTGGACCTCTATAAGAATGTTATAAAACTTCATAGAGAGACGTTGAAGACATAAATAATTTGTGATGTAACACATTTAAGGCTTAGGCGATTCAGTAGAGCAAAGATGTCAACTCTCACCATTGATGTACACATATCATTGCAATCCCGATCAAAATCCAAACTTTTTTCTGTAACTTGACAAACTTTATATGGAAATTTAAAGTTTATATGACAATGCAAAGGGCCAAACATATCTTCTAAGTGAATTCTGAAGAAGAAAAATGTTGGAAGACTTACTCCTCCAGAGAGCAACAAAAGACAAACCTTCCACAACGTAAAGTTGATAAGCAAGACAAAGACAGCAGAACAGACTACGGGTCCAGAAACAAATGCAAACATGTATGAAAACTTAAGCCATGGTGAAGTTTGTACTGAGAAACGATGGGAAATCAGTAATGTTTTCAAAAAGTGCTGCTAGGCTGTTCAGAAATACAGATTGATGAAATGAAACTTGATTCTACCTCACAACTCACTCAAAAAATAATTCCAGGTGGAATGTAAAAGTAATTATTAAAAATAAGGGCAACTGTATAGTGTCATGATAGGGAATGATTTCTTCATCAAGACCAAAAAGGCACTAACCATGAAAGAAAAGATTGATACATTTGATAATCTTAAAATTAATAAATTGTTTATCAGAAGACTCTAGTAATTGAGTGAAAAGACAAAGCACAGAAAGGAGATGTTTATAAAACAGATAGCCAGTAAAAGATGTGAATATCTCTAGTCTAGATCCCTCATACTGAATGATGAAAAGAAAGGCACCAAGCACAAAAGTGGGCAGAAGGTACAGGGGGCAATCTGAACAAAGGAGATGCTCAGCCAATGGATGAAGGAAGAGCTGCTTAACCTGATTACAAATGAAAGGCAAAACAAAACTGTAATGTCACTATGTATACCTCTCAGATTTTTCTCAGATTAGGAAATCTGACAATTGTGAATATATGTACAAATATATATAAATGCATGAAATATTCCACACGACACAAATATCTGGCTGCCTTTGTAAAGCAGAAATGGGTTTTCAGTGTGTGCCCTTCTGACTTTTAAACTATTATTACCTATTAAAAAAATTAGTATAATATGTACAGAATAGTATATGTATCTGGACAGATGTCCCCCCCCCCCTCTGCTTAACAAATCTAGTCTCAGGGTGAACAGTACATGAAAACTGCTGTGTATTTTTTGCCTGTGTCCCAGCTCTTAAAAGACAAGAACTCACTTCTAAAGATACGATCTGTTTACATCTGCGCAAAACGTGCTCAGTGGCTCCAGACTTCCTTCTGGAGTGTGTGGTGGAATGAAGTACCCGAGACTAGAATCTAAACATCTCACGCACAAATTCCAACAATACGTTAATATGCCACTTAGATTATGCCACACATACCTACTTCAACACTTTTCTGCCATAGCAGATGTCTTTGCTCACTGTCTGGAAAACACGGACAACAGCAGACCTGAAGCAAGCACTGCATTTTGCTCATCCTTGACGCTAGGGCTGAAGTGGCCCCTCAGAGTTGGCCTCTGGCTGTGGGCTCTCAGCTCTGCCACCCTCCTTCAGCAGGTGACTCTCTTTTTTTGTGGTCCCTTGGTTTCCTAAGAATTATGAGAGATCGGGAATATTTTTAAACTTCAGAAGCCACAGGTAATTTTTTTGCATGTGTTCTTACTGAAATCAGTAAGCCAAATGGAAGTCTCCAGAAAAGCTGGTGTTCGTGGAAATTTGTGCTGCCACAGTAGGGGCTGTCTTCATTCCGTGTCCCCTCACTTCTACCTCTGCCAAAGGTCACTTGGCTCCTCTGCTTTTGCCTTTTCTCCTCATTCCTTTGGCCAATCCTCACTTTCTTGACTTCATACAAAAGACAAATCTTCAAAGACAAATAAAGCTTATCTTCGTTCTCATGTGGTAAGATGCATAATACTGCTTTTCTTTGTGGAAAATAGATCCTCACTTCTTCTAGACTGTTTGTATTACCAGATGTTAAGAATTCTTTTTTAACTGAATTTTTTGCACTCATTTTACATCTTGTTAAGCCTTTGAAATACTTCAGATGATTGTCTTCTAAACAATTTTATGGTGCTTTATGGTTTTTTCCCCCATGATGTGCCTTGTAAATATGAAAAAAATGGAAACTAGTTTCATTTGTGTAAAAAAAAAAAAAAGGATCCAAGGTGGAAACAAATTAAACACGTAACAGTGGTATTTGATGCAAAAAAAGCAATTTAGAGGATTAATACTGACCACAAGCACTATTCTGAAGAGAAGCATTTTGGGGGTGGGATATGAGAACTGCATCAATGAACTGTTGGGGACGGTAGGCATCCAGGATGGCAGACAATGATGATCACAGCGCTTCTGCTGCATCTTCCCTTCACCCAGCAATACACTTTTTCCGTTTCCACAGCAACCCAATCAATTTCTGATTACCAATGCAAGCAGAGCAATTTAGGCCCAGACTAGGGAAAATGAGGAGTATATTTGTACATGTAGAGAACATTTGAAATTAGCCTATATCACTCATCTGAGAGGCTCTATTTGATATTCATAATTAAGACAGAGACTAAAAACTTAAAAGAAAAATTTCTAACAGAAGGTAAACCACGTTTTATTAAAAAATCCATTCTCTTTTTTTATGTCTTGCAGAGACACAAAAGACTTCAGTACTGCTGCTAGATAAATGGTATCATTTAATTATATCAGTTGAACTGAATTAGGGGAGAAACAAATGACAATTAGACACCAATGTTGGAAGAAACTAATGGAAACATGAATAATTTCTATAATCTCTATTTGTTTGGATTAATGCATTTAGTGGCCAAATTAGAATCTAAACTACTCAGCTATAAAGTTTTTCTTCTATTTTTATTATTTACTTAAAAGGTAAGGATAACCCTAATTAACTATTACAGAAAACAGAAGTAGCAGCATGGTTAGATGTTAAGCTAATTTTAAAGTATCTCCTAAAAAGCTAAAGAAACCATTTCTAAAACTGCTTGAATTATATATGTCGCCGAAATAAAAATAATGTGCATGGTTTGGAAATACCTTTTACGAGCGCAAAAAGTTCAGGAGCGGGGCACTTTCTTAGCGAACTCAGTGCATTTGTAAAACACAGTGAAGACTGCTGATGTGGTTAGGGAAACATGAGATGGTGCCTGAGTGGTTCCTGAGCGTCACCATGGCTCCCTGAGCACACAGCTCGCTGCCACCAGTGGCCAGAGCACGGAGGACGGGGGGATCCTAGAACACCCATACAGGTCTGCTCCACAGGCCAGGCCCAGTGCACGGCAGCACATTTGTGAAAAACACAGAACCACCATCGCAGCAGCACTTCCGTGGGGCTGAGCACACGTCTGTGTTTCACTGCGATATCTCATCAATTCCCCATGAAAACCTCTGAAGTTAGAGTGTTCCTGACTGCTGATGAAGCATTTGAGGCTTTCCAAGTTTAAATCCAATGTCGCACCCTGGCAAAGACTAAATGAAGGTAACTTTGGGACAAACCACAGCACTTCACGTGTGAAGAGCATTACAGACACCATATGAACGGTTTTCCAAGAACTAAACACCATTACCATTAGCTGAAGGTGGGTGATGTAGTTACAAACGCCTGTTCTAGTTTTCCAAAAAGAGATTCATCTTGTAGTCAGGCTGAATCATTTGATCACTAGGAAAGATCTGACTCTTTTCTTTTTTTTAGCCTTAGGAATACATGGTGTAACTTATGATCCTAGAACAATTTTAATGAGCAAAATGACAGTGTGAATATCTAAGAAATAATATTTTGAATGCAATAAAAAATTTTTATTGGTTCATCATTCCAGTTTAATGTGCTGTTGTTCAAATTTTCAAAATTCACTAAATTGTGTGTACGCATCTAGGTCA
>VMDR010038353.1:0-10000 GCA_007922815.1 Macrotus californicus | reverse complement strand
GAGCTGTATACTTTCCCTTTTTGTCTTATGCATTTTATTGAACAAGCAATAATAAAAGAAAGAGGATGTAAATTTGGTTTTATTATAGGAATCCTTAAAGTTATAAATGTTTAGGACTTCATTTAGTCATGAACTTTAACATTCTAGAAGTGTAGAGAGAGACATACAAGCGTAAAAGTCTAAAACTCTAACTTTTTCTTTTTACTGTTTGTTCATAATTGTCACAGAAATAAGTATAGTGGTTCTGGTGGTATCTATATGAGTGTCATAAAGATATATCCAAAACAGGTTATTTGTGTATATTTTTTAAAATATATAGCTTTGGACATAAATATTAACAAAGACATGCAAAAGATGTGCATTCATAAACATCTTTAAAATTAAGTCACAGTACACATATACCTAGGAAGAACCTAAGTAGAGTGCTTTAGACTGTGCAGATATAGTCCTCATAGTTTAAAATAAATGGACAAAAAGGACCCAATAGGTGGTGTGCTTTTGGTTTTGTGACCTTTTTCCAGAGATAACACAATGAGTTGTTAATGCTCTGACTGTAGGCTGCGTGGCTATCAAAAATGTGGAGTGGCATATTTCTAATGTGACACCGTACCAAGTTAGGCTGCATTAACCTGAAGTCTGCCTCACCCTCTCAACATGATAAATTAATGTGACTATTTTATATCCATTTGGAACTCACAAAAAAAGCAGTGACTTAAAGTGTGGAGAAAACTTTAAGGTGAAATTTCTAGAAATAAAGTTTTGAGACAAACGGCGCTGGGCCCACCCACCCTGGCGGTGTCAATTCCCACATTCCAGGCCAATTCAGAGGGTCAGCTGTTAAGACATTTGGTGTAGGAAAAAAATGGGACTCTAAATTGAACTCTAAAAAAATTTACTGAATAAATTGTTTCTAGGTATGGAAAATTAGTGTAGAGATTATTCACTACAATTTTCTTTTCAGCTGTAGATAAAAAATATGTTTAAAAGCACATTTAAATAGTACCACAATATCATGAACATGTCAAATGCCTGAATGATTTTAAAAACAATGAGTTGAACATATGTGTAATTGGAATCCAGGCTAAACAATATAACATTAGCCCCGCGAGGCCCCCAATATATTTCCACCCCCTCCACCTCTTGGGATATCTTAGTCTTTGTTCTTTCATAATAAACCGAGGATAATCTTGTTTTGTCTCCAAAAGTTGTGATTTTATTTAGAATTGTTTTGCTCTACAGATTAATTTGAGGAAAAAAACTCATATAATTGTGATATTAGTCTTCCTATAAATATCGTCCTAATTGTTTCTATTTATTTGTCATTTTTAATGACTTGTAATGGGGGGAATATGCATTCATGAGATAGTTCTTGTATCTCATTTTCTTAATTTTTTTCAATATCATAGATTTTATGGCTATTTTAAAAATAAGAATTCTGTGTGTTAGTATATGTAAAGTTTTTGCATGTGTGAAACATCTTTTTGATCTATCATATTACCAAATTATAAATGTTAGCAACATAAGAATTCCAAGCTGTATATTAGCCTCTCCAATTGAGAGTGATTTAGTAATACCTAACAATGTAACGAATGCACATACCCCTTGCTGCCTATAAATATAGATTTTATTCAGTTTATTATAGCACAAACAGAATATGCAATCATAAAAAAAGTTAAAACTATCTTCATGTATTGACAAAGATTTATCATTAAGTAAAATAAAATAGATGATTAAATGATATGGTATTCAATGACTTAGAAACATGGATCAGAGGAAAATTTTACTATATATTTTCTGCATTTCTGTATAGAAAACATGACAGGGTTTTTTATTAAGCTGCCACTGAAAATGATAACAAATGCAAAGATGAGAAGATGACAAATTGAAATGAAGGAGACTCTAGCTGGATCAAGAAAAGAGAAGTAGCTGCAAAAAATGTAGACCTTACTAGAGCAGGACAGAGCAGAAATGATAGGGAGAAATGCAGGAGCAGGAATAAGGGAGACACGTGTGGGTGCTGTTTCAGAAATCTAAAACACAAAAGGCAAAGAGATGGAAGAGATAAAGCATCACAACTGCTGAAGGTGGAGGCCAGAAATATAAACTAAAATCCCTGTGTTCACAGTCATAACAAATTATTCTGTAGAATGTTTCATATTGTCCCGAAATAGGCAATGAGGAGCCAAAGGTAAAGATAAAGATTCATTATTTGTTCCATATCTATTAAAAAAACCCTGTCAAGGAGCCATGAAGAATCAGGTATAGCATGCTTGTCACAGTCTTCCACTGACTACTACACCATCACCACTGTTTTCTGCACACACAGGACACTGCAGTGGGGTGGCGGTGAGTGGGGTGTTGGAACTGTGTCATTGGCCGAGTTGGGAAGGTTGTAGCTTATTTTTCAGACAAAACTTCAAGTGAAATGAGCCTGGCTACTCTCCAAAAAAACCATTTGAAGAGATTAAAGTAGACTTGAAGAGTGAAAGCCTAGCATTTTATTTCCCAGTTGCAAGTCTACTCACCCAAGGGCATTGGTCAGCTGCTCTATACCTATCTAAGAGGTTGGAAAGATAATTGGAGACAGATAGCAGTATCAAAAGAATGATTAGCCTTGGAATGTCCTGCCTTTTGTCACAGCAAAGATGTATCATTTTCAATTGGAGACAACCTATGGGAGTTGTCTTGCCAGTTACCCAAAAGGATGTCCTGCTTGCTGCAAGGGGAGACTAAGTGGTAGAATTAGCCCTGAATTTCCTTTTTCAGAGAATTTGTATGATGCTTAGTGTTGCATGACAGAGGTAGAATCTGAATACCTGCTGCTCAGAAGGCATTGATTGCCACTCTTTGTTACCTAGAGATGCAAGAATAACAATTAAGGATGTATGCAAAACCATGAGCAATTAAGTGGAGTAGAATTTGCTATTATAATTAAGATTTGAGAAGGAGGAAATATAGGTGTTTCTGGAATAGCTACACACACTTTCATCCCACACTCAAAGTTTTGGACTATGGGGAGGATTGCATGGGTGGAGACAAAACACCTTTGTAAGTCCAAGTTCACAAGATTACTATTGTAGGTGGTGTTTGTGGGGAGGAGAAGGGAGGGATTAATTTTGAACAGGGTATAAATTTGACATTTTAAAGTGGTGAATATTTTATCACTGAACCTCATCAATAAGTACGCCATCTGCCTAAAATAGCTCTAGGGGTCAGCAATTAACATTCTGGAGAGAATGCTTGAAAGTAGTCATTGGAGAAATATAAACTCTTCTGAGTTTATATCCCTCCAAGATTAAACTGCTAAATAAATTAGTTACCCAAGGAAGCAATAGAAACAATAGAAGAATAAATGGTAATACAACCATTCCTGAAGAGAATAATTCAGACTTGAAAAAATGAAAGCACAATTTCACATTCTTAAAAGAGTCAGGGATCACTTAAAAGCCAGCATACAGAACTAAAGGGAGCTTTGCAGTTTTGAAAGCCTACAGATATGGACAGTAAGCTACATCAGGAAATCTTCTCGGAGGGGTGAGAACAGTCAAAGGATGTGGACCGAGACAGAAAATATTTGTTAGAGACTGTTCCTGGGTAATTGAATTTGTAGTATGTATAGCTAGTATGTGACATCTGGTGGTCTACATTTTCTTTGTAAAAGCCACACAGCTAAAAATCTCAGAAGGTAAATTCTTTTGCATTTTAGATAGAACCACTAGGTGGTTCTCAGGAATTGCCAAAAGGTGACAGATCTGGCCTTATTGTCTACCTGAAGGTACTCAGTCAAGGTACATGAAAATACAATGATCAGAGTTGTGTGTCATTGGCTCACAATTGGCCAGGAGAGACCCTGCTATGGCTTTTGACTCCCTCCTCTTTCCTATCTGCCTCCTGCTGAGTCGAAGTAAGAGAGAATCAGGTGTAGAAAGGGGGGTGCTATTTAGGGAGAAGAAACTGTCACGTCATGTCTCACGTGAGTTTCTGTTTGGGCAACAGCTGCTGGACAGCTTCCTTTCTGTACCTATCTGGGGACTTGAGAGAACAATTATAAGAAATTTCAGGGCACAGAAAGAAAAGCAGCAAGACAGAGAAAAAGGTCAGCAAAAAGAAACGTGAGGTAGATGTCAAATGAGTAAGGTCACAGTTACTACATAACATGACTATATAACATGAATGGTGGAGAGTTGGATATGAAGATCCCAAACCTCCCTCTTCATACCAGGAAACCATGCAGTGGGAATCCCCTGACCCGGCTCCGGAGAGTTGTTACTGGGTGCGTAGGCCTGAAGAGCTGCAGCCTTGTGCCCCATGAGAAAAAACAGCATGTGAGTGAGGCTAAAACTTTGAAAACATATAAAAGAATAAAAGAAAAGAAATTAGAGTCCATAAAAAACTAAACAAACAAAGAAAACCAACAAACAAGAAACAAACTTAAACCATTCTGAAGGCCAGTAGTGTACTAGTCTGGGTAGGAAAAGAAAAAGCCCTGGTTTGTAGGTTTTGCCATTGTCCAAGGTATAAATACTCTCCTCATTGCAACTTTCAAGGTTCCAACTAGACTTTGCAGTTGGAAGGAGAGGCTAACACACGGCTCTCACTGCCTGAGGAGAAAGGGTTCCAGCAAATCACTGCCTGGAGCTCACCTTGCTTCTAGACATGTTCAACAGAGAGGGGGAGTGTATTTCCATGACAATTTTAAAATGGTGGCCACATGACAATGTCACTCAAAACTGGGAAAGTGTTAAGAATAAAGGTGCTACTAATAATTTTGCTGAGACCCAAGCCCAAACCCTGGATTTTTCCCAGGCAAACTAAGAGGTATGACAACGCGAAGTGAGCCAATTTGAGTTACGTGTATGGTGATAATGATAACTACATAAAACACCTTAGCTGATATTTAAAATTAAGTCATCCACATGCAACTATATTTTACCTGGTAGGTCTGTAATTAGAGTGCAAGGAACATAGAAAGCCTACAACTTAGACATAAAACTGTTAATTCACAATTGCAAAAGGAGGTCTCATAAATCACTCTTCTCACACAACGTTGAGAAGAGTTAACGCAAACATCAAACTGGCAGCCTCTAGGTCGGTCGTCTGTGAAACGCAGGCGTTTTTCTGTGTGGTCAACAATAGCAATGAGCAAGGTTAAAAATATTTATTCCTGAACCTGTCCAATAATCATATTATGGGAGGCTCAGAAAATCAACTACTGTGTGTAATATTTGCTAAGTTTCTCCTCTGTAGATTTGTTCTCTGGGATGGCTTATAATTTTGGATTATGAGCTAATTTATCTGTGGGAAACCTGTCCCCTCAGAGCCAGCTTGCTTTGGCTTCCACCTGTCATAGGGCATATCACTGGCCTGGGGCCACATTTCATGTTAATTTTTTCACTGGAGACTTTCTGATCCGTGTGGGTTATAGGAACATGAATCACAATTTTTACGTGTATAGGTATAAATTCTAAGGGGTAATTAACATACCACTCCAATGTAACTTCTGCATAAACATGTGCATTTCTTGGCTAGGTGTATGTCTAGAGAGTAACTTTAATTTCTTGAAGTTTTGATATTTATTTACAAATATCTTGATATTTGGTAATTTGAGGCCTTGAGGAAATTTGTTTTTCTTAAAGCCCAAACTAGAAACTGAAACTGATATTTGCTGATGACATTACTGTCGGTGTTTAGCTGGTTATTGGGAAGGGGAACAGCGGGAACTAGACATTGAGCTTAGTGGACTGAGAGGCAGGAGCCTGCTTCCTTGACCAGGAAGCTGCAGCTTCACACCCCAGGGGATTACAGCACGTCTCTTCCAAGGATTTCAACACTCTTTCCTTCTCCTCCAGGATCTGATCAGTCTAACTAGGCGGTGTAAAACCACCTAAAGCCTACGAAAGTTTGGGAAGCTATTGGTTCTTTTGAAAAAGACATCCAGCCCATTCCAAGTTCAAGCTAAAATAATCCCAGAGGAACAACGAAGCTCTCGCCCTCTCTTGCTTGTGACCTGTATTCACACTGTGCACTTGACTATACTCTCCATGGCCATGTGGTCCCTGCAGCTGCATGGCCTATGTCCATACATCTCTACACGCAGGCTCCAGAAGGCTCCAGGAGTCCATTTCAGAATGGACTGCAGGTAGAAACACCTGGTAAGGTAGCTGGATGCTGGACTAGAACTGAACTTTAATATGGAGCAGAATCTCTGGGCAATGGCCTTCATCCTGGCCCCACTAAAGACAAGACTGGACCTTTTCCGTGGTGAAGTGGATGGAGATGGGACATTGGGAAGCCAGGAAGGGAACCCCTTTAGTTTTAAATCATCTATAAACCATACCACAGAGCCCCATCTACCCATCCAGGTCTTGAGAAATTCTTTTCCTTTAAACACCCTCAGAGCCCCACTTCCACCTATAACAATATACTTTAGTCCTTCATGATAAATAAAACCTAAGAGTAGAGGGACAAATAAAACTAAAAAAATCTCATGTCCATTATTGAGCCAATTGATATAATCAGGAAATGAACAATTAAACCTAAGGGTTATCATAATCAATTTGGATTAATTTAGATTTATTTCTATAGCTGTGAGTACTCTAAAAATGGTATGGGTACTACAAAATGTGAGAGAGGTAGAATGGACATGGGGATATGAAACACAATGCCTATTGTGCGCGGTGTGAAGATTTGTTTTGTTTTGTATATTTTGTTTCATAATGTGGAAAATAAAGTGTGTCTCAACTATAACCCCAAAGCAAATATAACCTTGATATCCACAGAAAGGAAAATATGAAAAGTTCCTTAATGCCATACCCCAAATCAGAAGATGAAGAAATGTCATTTACACTGTTCTCAATCATTATACAAAGCAATTCACCAAATAAAATGCACAGACATACTGTGATTTATGTGTGACTGTGCATAGTGTTATTACCATATATTCAAATACTGAGAAGGAAAGGCACCTATGTGTTCATTCTTGAACAAATGTAACTTGCAACAATAAGTATAATGCAGCCTAGTAAATAAAGCCAGTAAAATAATTAATAATTATGAAGTAAATTAAAAATCCAATACAATCAATATGATTCTATCTCAGCCTGACAGAGAGTGGATTAGGAATAGGAGCAAATACAATTGTACACATTTACTTATGCTGCACAAGGCCCATGGCCTGGCAAGGACCCTGGCATTCTTGGTGAAGGTGGCAATTGATGCGACAATCTCTGCAAGAATTAATGTCAAGGTGACTGAAGTGAGATGCACTTGAAAATTACATATCAGTTATTGTATTCTAAGGATGAATATCCAAACAAAACCCAACCATTAAAGATTATTTAATAAATCATGATATTTTTCAGGCACTTTTATTAGCTGAAAATATGGTTAGGACCTAAGATGAAAAGCACGTGTGTCTAACTCTGGAAAGGAGCTATGACAGAGCTACCTGCTGTCTCCTAGAGATTCTACTCAGAAGAAACATGGGCTGCTTTGGCTCACACTTCACTGCCCTCTTCCACAGAGGACCACACATATGTGAACATGCACAAATGGCATTCCAACACAGTTTTGACATAATAAATGTAATATATTGGAAATAATGTTTTTACTTTTACGGAATTGCTATTCCATGGAAAAATAAGATTGCTATGGTGGGCATCATATTACCATAGCCCCCAAGTTTCTGCCCACCACTCCATGAGTCTTGTATAATCCCTGATCCCAAGCATGTGAGGGAAATTTGTGAATGTGGGAAGTATCACTTCTGTGATTTTGTTATTTCGTGTCGCAGAGTGGTTTTTTTCCAGCTATCTTTAAGGCTCCCCATCTGTTGAGTTGGAGTTAAGCTGAGGGAGGTTATCCTGGGTGGGCCTGACCTAATACAATGAGCGGCTGAAAGAAACTGAAGAGACTTGAAGGGAGAGAAGCTTGACTACTGGCCTCCGAAGCAGCAAACTGCTGTGCTGTGGAGAGGGCTCCATGCCCAACGGGGGAAGTCCATGGACACTGACAAAAGCGCTTGGTTGAGAGAAAAAAAGTGGAGAAGTCAGTCCTCCAATTACAAAAAATTTAATCCTGTCAACAAATAATGAGCTCGGAAGAGGATTCTGAGTCTCAAGTAAGATTGCAGCCTGGCTAATACCTTGGTTCCACCCTCGTGAGACTGAGTGGAGAACCCAGCTAATGCATATCAGATTCATGATCTGTGGCCCAGGTAAGATCCTGAGTGGGGCTTTCTTTAAGCCACTAAGTTTATAATAGTTGTTGTGCAGATGTAGAAAACTAATATAACACCTTGAAGACTTACATACTGTTAATGATTCTAATGGTAGCGAGAACCACAATACTAATGGTAAACATGGCATTTCTTTATGTTCGGAATGCTATTGCTGGACTTTTATCTGATTGCACACAAACACACTATTTGGTTAAAAACAACAATGAAATACTATGTACTGGTTTCTTTTGCTTAATAAAATAAAGAATGCCTGTGTATTGGAAACAATAACCTCTGGCTTTATTTTACTAACACCTTTACCGGATTTACTCACATTTTGTTTTATTCTCACTTTTAATTAAGGTTGTGATTTTTAAAAATTCATTTCACACTTGCTCAATAATACTTCACTTCCTTTATTTTCTTTCAATGTTAGAATAAAGTGGGGAAAAAACACACTGCTTGACTAAAATTAACTATGCACCATTTTACCTACAATGTACCTTTCACTTACATGTAAATAACAATAGTTAATACCAATAACTTTTATATATGCACACAAAGGACAGTCAGCTTTTATTTAAGAAGGGAAAAGCCAGAATGCACATCAAGTCCACACTGACCAAAGACAAAAATTCTACAAAATCATAACTTTAATCTGCCAATGCACTGAGGTCATAGGTCAATCAGTTGGGCTGAAATCTAAGACCATGCCTGTAGTGAAAGATGGAAAAAAAACATAAAAGAAAGTTAAGGCTACTACATAAGTACTTAAGTGAAATGTAGCTAAATTTTTTGACAGATATCTAGGGGTTGAGTGTCAGAGAGTCTGAAGTCCCTGGTAGCCACAGACTCAAGGGGAGGCTGCCTCTGTAAGATCTACTTGTAAGCTTTTTCATAACCTTTATAGTGAGCCCATAGAAAAGACTGAGGACAGAACAAAGGAAATAGTAAAAACCTTTTCTTAGTGAATTACAAACAAATGAATGTGGTGCAGTCCTGTAGGAGGAGGTGCAGCAGCTGCTAAGGAAAAGCACCAAGTCCTGCCTGAAGCATTGCCTCTCGGAAACTATAGACAGAAAGAGCTGTGGGTGGACAGCAAACTGCCTCTCACTCAGGGCCAGGAGAATGCCACATGGGAGAGAAAAGGAAATCGCCCACCCTGCCCCCCGCAAACTCAGGGAGCAGTAGGAAACCATACTGAGCTCAGACACATAAAGATGTGTCATTGCTGAGGAAGGGATAGAATCATGGAAAACTCCTCAGCCCTGAGACCCAAGTGCTGCTTGAGACTGAAACCATATAAGACAACAAAGAGCACCCTGTCTTAGCACCCCTCACCAAGCTAACAAGTGCTGAGTAGAGATCAAGAATGTAACACTGGAGTAGGCGCAAGAGTGTAGAGAGAGACTATTTCTAAGGAAGAGATGTACAGGAAGCCCTAAAGCTGATGGAGGTAGAGACACTGAGAAAAACCCATTGGCCAACCAGTCTTCACCCAGAGCATGAGAGAAGACTAGAGGAATTTTCATCAGTAGAAGCACTGAAGGTAACAACAACACAATTGGACTTTCACATACTAAGGGCTCAGAGAAGAAGAGTTATAATAGTTTACAGGAAAACCACTATTTAACTTGTTCTCACATACCCTGCATATGATGTCTGCTTCTCTGCTAAAAAATCAGAAACAAAAATGCACACACAAAGACAAATAACAATAACAACAAACAGTCAAGAGATAAGAAAAAGCCACATGTGACCCAGATGTTGGAAATATCAGAG
>VMDR010038350.1:0-10001 GCA_007922815.1 Macrotus californicus | reverse complement strand
GGAGAGAGAGAGAGAGGGGTCAGTCAGAGAGATTTAATACATAAACATATTTGTTGAGGTCTGTAAAATGTATACTGTGGTATTATTTTGTTGTCTTCAAACCCTCCATCTGGAGAACCTCTCCCGAGCAATAAGATACAGCAGTACCTGGGGATGTTTAACAGCGACGTGTTTCTAAATGGAAGAAACCAGGTGAGCCGTCTCTCTTCCTGAGCTCCGGCTGACAAGGCTGCCTGAGGTTGGGCCGGCCGCACGTCACACTAGTGCATTGATGGTGGCCGCCCTGCTGACTGGAGTGGCAGTTTTCAGCCTTTTCCATCTCGTGGCACACGTAAACAAATGACTAAAGTTCTGCGGCACACCAAAAAAATTTTGCCAATCTGACAAAAAAAATAGGCATAATTTTGATTCATTCATTCCAAATGGCTATGGTTGTGTTGGCTGTTGTCATTTTATTTGGCCATTTAAGGGAAAAGAGGTCAGTGCCCCTGACTAAACAGTCAGGTATTGGTTTTATTTTTTGTTTTGTTTTTTATTTTTTCCTTCTCATTGAGTTTATTAAAGTGACACTGGTGAACAAACTTATACAGGTTTCGGGTGCACAGTTCCACAGCACATCATCTGTACACGGTGTTATTGTGTTTATCACCTGAAGTCAAGGGATATTGCGTGTTTTAAAAACTCTTGCAGCATACCAGTATGCGTGGCACACTGGTTGAAAATTGCTGTACTAGAGTATGAGCCACTTTAAATGTTTTTACCGTAAATCAGTCTCCGACAATGGGTTTATATGACATAGTATTCACTCTTGGCACTTGAGGGAAGCTCCTAGTAATATTCTGTCTCTTCTACCTTCCAATTTGTCCACCCACCTTCTCCCCCACCTCTGTCATTGCTCACTCTTGAGTGCTTGCCAAAGCATGTACGTCTATCTGGACCTGGAGTGAGCCAAAGCAAATAAAATTCTAGGTGTGACCTCACCTGCATATATTTACCACCCGGAGCCTCAGGGTCAGAGCATATGAAGCTAATGCTTTTTCCAAGCCTCCCACAATGAAAAATTGTTTTGCTCTTGTTTTAGCATCAGATTGCAGAATTCATGCTGTGTGCACACCCATGGACGTTTTTGAAAATACTACTCACTATGTGTATTTACCATCAGAATATTTGTGGTGTAATTTTTTTTCAAATGCATTAGTTAATAGTTTGTTTTCCAGCAACCCACTAGTGAGCCATTAAATGAAAGGAGCTTGCTCACTGCAGCCTGATCAACCCTGGGCCATTAGACACACCCATTGTCTTTTTGATTTCCTATTGTTTGGACTAATTCTCCTTTCCTTATGCTTGGATAGGCTGCCAGGGAGGTGAATTCATTGCTTAGATTTGACATCTTAAAAAAAAAAATCTGATAAAAATCTAAAGACTAAATAAAGACCCAACCCAGGACCAAATGATGGCAGAGGAAGCTTAGTATTCCAGTCCCACCTGCTATTGTGCCCTTTCTCCCTGCTCAAGGTCCTTCTGGTCTGTGACTTCCTGGTCCCCACAGTGTGGAGGAGAATGATCAGTCAACTCAAATTTACTGTAAGGACACTGGTTCTTACTTGCGGGTCATTTCGCCCCTCAGGACTTTGGCTCTTACAACTGGGGTGGGAGGTGTGTGCTACGGGCATCTAGTGGGTAGGAAACAGGGATGCTCTAAACACTCCCGAATCTCATGATGCAGAGAACAGCCCCACCACAGTTGTGCTACTCAGAGGTGTTAGTGATGCTGCCTGTTACTCTTTGTAGAGTTTCTTCATCTTTTTAAAGGGACCAGGAGAGAAACATACTTAACCCTATAATCCTGTTACCTGTGGTTTAATTTGTAAAACAGGACATAAAACCCATCAGCTTTTAGAGATTGAAACAAATCCAGAGATTTCTATCACATACTCACCTACCCATCCACCCCTCTCACACGCACGCGCGCGCGCGCACACACACACACACACACACACACACACACACACCAGTGTTTCAACCCTAGACAGGAAAGGAACAGGGAGCAGAGCACAACGCTGGTACTTAAAACTCTCTGTTCTCACTGTAAACATCTCTTCCCAATGCAAAAATGAACCACCACCTCCTCTTGCCATGGTGGGCCATTTTCTCTGAAATCAAGGGATTCTTCCAGGCCTTGTGGTTCATGTAGTAAAGCTGTGCTCTCTGTCTCTGTATCAGTCTATAGCTCGTAATATTTTAAAAGGATCTGGGGACCCCTGAAGTTCTCTGAGCACTTTTCAGGGGATCCACGAGGTCACAGTGAAGTTAATTATGACACAGCAGTGGGCAGAAAGATGCTTCCCACTGATGTCCAAGTTCTCATTTCAGGCACCTGTGAATGTGTTAATATCCATGGCAAAGGGAATTAAGATGGTAACGGTTAAAGCTGTTAATCACCTGACCTTAAACTACCGCGGGGCCATCTGAGTGGGCGTGATATAATCCCAAGGGAATGAGAAAGGGGAGCCAGAGAGATAGTGGTGTGAGAAGGACTTTAAAGGTGAAGGAAGGGGACACAGGCATGTCAGTGGCCTCTCAAAGCTCTGCATACAAACGTATTCTACCCAAGTGCCTCCAGAAGCCTCCAGAAGACAACCCTGCCAACGCCTCAACGTTATCTCCATGCAACCCTATTGGATTCCTGACATCCAGAACAACGAGATAGTATATTTGTGTTACTTTAAGCTCCTAAATTTGTAGTCGTTTTGTACAGGAGCCATAAAAACAAATACAAATACTAAGGTATTATTTGGCTTTTCCAGTCTCATTCTCTCACGAGGATGTTATAGAATTTCCCGGGGGCTATTTGAACACAGTAATACAACCGACTAAATGCAGAAAGCAGATACAAGAATCTAGCTGTCTTCTATTAAGCTAGTGTCAAAAAGTTTTGTAAATATGTAAAACAGTGCCACTCCTTTCACACATTTTTGGAAAATACAGTTATTCCTCATAAAATATTATTTATGTTAACATGTATTAAGTATAAGCTTGCATTTCTAATATAGTGAAATGATAGCTATAACCTATATAAATAAAAGCTCTTTGGTGTTTACCATTATTTTTAAGAGTATAAAGGGGATGTTGAAACCAAAACACTGAGAACAACCCTCAACTAGGAGCTCCGAGCTTGGCAGACTGTTGTGTCCTTTCATCCCCAGGACTATGTAATATATAAAAGGGATGCAGCACAGATAAATTATGAGAAAGGAGTGAGAAAAGCCATGAATCTGTGAATGAGAAAGTCACATTGGGAAGAGCAGGCCAGAGGGGCTACCACTTGGATAATTCTAGAAGGACATGAGTCTCAAAAGATGTTGGGCCTTGTTGGAGTCTAGCAGGACCCAACAGGAATGCAGGAAGCAAAGAATACACTTTTCTGAATGTTTTACATGTGTATTTGTTATCCTGCACTGCCTTCTCTGCTAGAAAATGAAAAAGAAATTCTAAGTAATATAATGCATACATGCACAGACGTATATTAAATATACTTGGAATACATCATATCTGTCTGGATTCACCCATGTTATTTGAAATAAATAGGTGAGAGGTGGGTGGAATGCAAGTTAAAGGTCATCTGTGACTCTACAAAACATCTTCAGGAAACGTCCTTTTAGAAGCCAGGGAAGGATCTGAAACCTGAATTCACTCTAAAACTTGTATTTAAGAAAACTTAAATTACTGTTGAGAGTGGCATCTTCTTTCTTCAATGTGGCTTCGAAGGCTCAGAAGGAAAATGAGTGACTTCCCACCGTGGAAGATTTTGAGGTTTCTGAGTCAAAAGAAAACTTCTCAACTGGAATCGAAAAGCCTCCCAGGTATTCGCTGAAGCTAAGCTATCTATTGCTTAGCCAGAGACCTCTCCCATACTCCTGCACTCAGCTGAGTACGTACCAGGAAAAAGGCAAAAGAGGTTTGGGAGCAGTCTAAACAGACGTCAAGGACTCGAAACATGGAAGCCGATGCAGTTTGCCAATAGGGTAGCCCCTCACCTGCTCTTCACTCCAATTCTCCAGGCATCTGACGGCCCTGCTGGGGTACACTGCCTGGGCCGCAGTGGCCACTGAAGAAGCAGCAACAATTGGAGGTAGAAGTCACCTGGGGCAGGCACCCTGAGAGGAGGCGGTGGTTAGTTTTTGCATTGCATATGCCTTCGTATGTCTTCTCTGATCCTGAAAAGTGAATGCTATTCTTCCCATTTCTTAAAAAACATTATTGTTTGATTGATTGATTTGAGAGAGAGGGAAACAGCACTTTGTTGTTCCACTTATTGATGCATTCATTGGTTGATTTTTGTATGTGCCCTGACTGGGGATGGAAGCCACCACCTTGGCATATTTGGATGATGCTCTAACCAGTGGAGCTGCCCATCCAGGGTATCCATCCCATTTTACATGTGAAAGATACGGAGGCTTGGAGAGTCCTAGTAACATGCTCACCACTCCCTAGCCCTGGGCAGGAATACACACTGAGCACAAAGTTGCGTTGATCAATGCTTAGGTTTGTACATTACAGCGGTTTCTTCCTCCCAAATGAGCCTCTCATTAAAATTATTTAGAAACAAAATATATGAATATGTTGCCTCCTATAAGACAAATAGCACTGTATAAGACATTTGGGAGGCAGGTCTTGAAAGATATCTTCAAGATTATTCCGTGCTTAAATTCCTTTCCTTATAGAGGGAATTCAACGAAAAGCTACTTAAATAAAGAATCAGATGATTTAAGCCATATTTTTAAAAGGCTGCTTTTTTTAAAAAAACTTATTAGATATATTTAAGAATTAGGCCAAAAAACTTTTCTCCCCTAAGACGTACAAAGCTGGAATTTCTAGAGTCATTAATGAAAAGGGTAGAAAAGAACCCTAATATATTGTGCGTGGGAATAAAATGGGTACAGCCACTATGGAAAACATTATGGAGTTTCCTCAAAAAATTAAAAATAGAAGTACCGTATGATCTAGCAAGCCCACTTCTGAGTATACATCCAGAAGAAATAAAATCACTATCTCGGGAAGATACCTATACTCCCACGTGGTAGTGTTATTCACTAAGATGCTTTGGAGAAAAGACAGGCAAGTGGTCCAAGGGGCCTTCCCTCTCCTGGAAATGCCTCAAATGAGAGTGGGGTGGAGTGGGGCCCCGGGGTGGGGGGGAGGGGCAGAAATGGGGAGGGGAGGGGCACAGTAAGGGAGGGGTGGGGGTGGCTCTGCAGCTTGTTTCTTTTTTTCTTTGTTTTAAAAAGATTTTATTTATTTTTTCAGAGTGAGGGGAAGGGAGGGAGAAAGAGAGGGAGAGAAACATCAATGTGTGGTTGCCTCTCACACGCCCCCTACTGGGGACCTGGCCTGCAACTCAGGTATGTGCCCTGACTGGGAATCGAACTGGCGACCCTTTGGTTTGCAGGAGGACACTCAATCCACTGAGCCACACCAGCCAGGGCTGGTTTCTTTTTCTAAGAAAAAAATTCCCTATCGATGTCTGTTTCCTTCCTAGTGTCTCAGGAAATCACCTGTCATTTCTGAATCCACTTTTCCCCACAGACTCCTCTTTTCTCCCCTCCCTTTCCAACCTGTTTCTCCCCCCTTCTCTCCTCTCCTTCCTTTCTTCCTCTAGCTGGTCCTTACCTTTCCTTTCATCCATTCTTTTATTCTTTGTCCGGTTTTGTTCTTTATTTCTATCTTTATCCTTTTGTTCCACTGTTTCTTCACACTGGAAAACAATATTCTCCCCAGAAATACCACATCCTCCTGGAGTCCATTCAACCCTGAGCTGCCTCCAGCTTTCTCGAGGGGATAAGAATTTCATCACAAAACTGCAGGCTAGCTGCTCTCATCAGATAACACTCTAACCTAAAGCTCGCCTTCGTCCATCTCCAATATAACGACCTCCTTTATAAATGTAGCAAATTTAACTTTTCATTTTGCAAAGAATCGCAAAAACACAAATAAGTCATATATGCAGTTCAATTTAGTAACGACTCTTAAGTTCAATGAGGGTAAGGCCCATGTTGGCTTTTTTAATGTATTTCTTTTTCTGACCATTGTAAATGCAGAAGCTACAGCCTGTGAGACACAGAGAAGACAATCTGTATTTGTGGAGGAAGGAATCAGTGAGTGCAAAATTCTGTAATCTGGCCCTCTACAGTTCTTAATTCAGACCACAGCACTAAAAAAAAAAAAAAAAAAATTAAACCAAAAAGGCTTTAAATTGGATAATAGTTCTGAAAAGCAATTAATTCAATCTTTTGTTTTTTATTTCTTGGCTCTTGATTTTAATGGGATGACTCTAAATGGTAAAAATGATATATTGTAAGATTTAACCAGAAAACCAGAATATGTGATTAATGAGACTTTTTAATTGTACTTTTAAAAAGAGAAGGCGTATAGTATTGTGAGTGGAACAGAGAACCAAGTCCCGTGACAAGTTGCTTTGCATAACACCGTGAGGGCAGGTATCTCCCTGAGACAGTGACCATTCCCTCTGGATATATACCCAGAAGTGCGCTGGCCAGATCCTACAGTGTTCGATTTTTAATCTTTTGAGGAAGCTCTATAATGTGTCCCATTGTGGCTGCACCCATTTCATTCCCACCCACGTCCGTGCCAGCACTTGCTATCTTGCCTTTTTTCATATTAGCCGTTCTAATAGGTGTGAGGTGATATCTCGTGTTGGGTGAGATTTGCATTTTCCTGATGATGAGTGAGGATGACCATCTTTTTCAGGTACCTGCGTGCCCTTTGTTTGTCTTCTTTGCAAGAATGTCCATTCAGGTCTTTTGCCCCTTTTAAAATTGGGTTGTTTGTGTTTTTTGTTATTGAGTTGTATGAGTTCTTTACATATTTCAAATATTAATCCCTTATCAGAGAGATGGTTGGCAATGCATATTTGTATCAAATCACCACATATCTTAAACTTACATGATGTTATATGTCAGTTGTATCTCAATAAAGCAGGAACAAATTAAATTTAACAAATTGGAAGTGGCTTTGGCCATGGAATTTTGGTTGCATTCACATGTTTTAAGTCCATGAAATATTTAGCTTTTTGCTTCAATGTCTTTGTCCATTAATGCAGATCATCATGATACTGATGCACCTATCAGTCCAGGTCAGCTCAGGAGGCCCAAGGCCTTGGCAGGGGGCCCACCGTAAAGAATTTGAGCCCTGAGAAGGGGGAAAGGGATTAAGGAATACAAATGGCCAGTTATAAGAATAATCACAGGGATGTGACATACAGGACAGAAAATGTAATCAATAATATTGCAATCAGTACCTGTGGTGCTAGATGGGTACTAGACTTATGGGAAGATCACCTTGTAAAGGTATATAAAGGCCTCATCACTATGTTGTGCACCTGAGACTAATATAATACTCTGTGTTAACTATAATTGAAAAAAATATGAGCCTTTTTAAAAATATATATTTTATTGATATGCTATTACAGTTGTCCCATTTTTCCCCCTTTATTCTCCTCTGCCCTGGACCCCCTCTCCCACCTGCATTCCTCCTTCCCCCCCTTCAGCTCATGTCCATGGGTGGTACATATAAGTTCTTTGGCTTCTACATTTCTTATACTATTCTTAACCTCCCCCTGTCTATTTTGTACCTACTATTTATGCTTCTTATTCCCTGTACATTTTCCCCCATTCTCCCCACTTTCTCTCCCCACTGATAACCCTCCATATGGTCTCCATTTCTGTGATTCTGTTCCTGTTCTAGTTGTTTGCTTCATTTGTTTTTGTATTTTTTAGGTTCGGTTGTTGATAGCTGTGAATTTGTTGTCATTTTAATGTTCTTAGTTTTTGATCTTCTTTTCCTTAGATCAGTCCCTTTAACATTTCATATAATAAGGACTTGGTGATTTTGAGGCCAGAGGCTGCAACATTACCTGAATCAAGTTCATTGTTTTTTTAAAAAACCTAGCGGTTCTGTTTCACTAACTTGTAAGAGAGAAGAGCCAACGGAGGGTGAGCACTGAGCCCCTCAGAGAGTCACTGTAGTCATCTTTATTAACAATGTGCACTGTAGCCACCTTGTTAAAATTCAGTTCCACTAGTCACTTATTGAGATTATGTCTTTTCTCTGAGTAACTCAGGAGCTATGAAAATAAGCTCCAGAAATGAAATTCAAATTGAGGTGAGAATGCAACTGAAGACTCAAGGAGTGAAAATCAGAGAAGAGGGAGTCAGTAGTAGAGAGCTGCCCATGGTCCACCGAAGAGCGCACACCAGGATGCCAGGATCCCACAGCTCCACCAGGCTACTTCCCTGAGATGGACCCAGTACTTATGCTGAGGGCTACAAAGGGAGGGAGGGAAGGAGGGAGGGGGCACTCCGTATTGGAGCTTGAGCAGAGATTGTCGGTTGGCCCACAGGCCAGCCTCTCCTCTGGAGTATCATATTCCCAATTTTTAGTCAGGCAAATGGCCATACTGCACAATGAGGCTAATTTTCAGCTTCTTTTCCACCTAGGGGTAGAAACGCAGTCAAGTAATTTGAACAAAAAATCAGTGATGTGAGGGGGAAAAGAACTCTTAGTAAATTACAAACAAAAGGAAAACTTCCTTAGTGTTACGAATGGTATCTGCAAATGAGAATCCTATGATAAACATTACACTGAATGGCAAAGATATTGACTATTGTGCTTTGAGATCAGGAATGAGAAAATAATGCCTGCCGTCATCATTCCAAGCCAACGCTGCACTGGAAGTCCTAGTGAGCACTAAAAGGCAAAGCAACACAAAATTCTAAAAGTTATACAGATTGGAAAGAAAGAAACAAAACTGCCTTTTTCACAGAATGCATGATTACGTGTATAGAAAATCCAAAGACTTCTCAGGTAAACTACTGAAGTGAATAATAGAATTGAGCAGAGTCCCAGCATAAAAAATTAACATGCAAAACAAACTGTATTTTCATACAACAAAATCAAACAGAAAATGAAACTTTTCAAAAGATCATTTGTAAATATATTAACAAATATATAGTGCTTAGGATAAATCTAACAAAAGAAATACAAGGGAAATGATTAAACCTTATTAAAAATATTAAAATGGAATTATATAGAGAAACATATCTGTTTATTGAATGACTCAATATTACAAGGCATAAATTCTCCCCAAATTGATTTATAAATTCCATACAATCTCAACCCAAATGCCAACTACTTGCATGCATGCATGCAGGTATAGGTGTGATTTCATAAGTTTTTTGTAAAAAATGTATGAAAATGCAAAAGGCCAAAACTGTTGTTCAAAATAAAAGCCAGGGTGCAAGGTTTGCACCAGCAGACAGCAAATTACTCATCAAGCTCTGATAATAATGAAGACAATGTTTATTGACAAGATGCAAACAAAGAGATTAACAAAGCAGAGTAGATACCCAGAGACAGCCACATGCATACATCATTTGTAGTGGACAGGGCACTTCAGAGAAGTGGGAAAAGCCAGAACTTTTAAAAAATATACTTTTAAGAGTAGGTGTAGGCTTATAGAAAAATTGAACAGAAAGTACAGAAGAGAGAGTTCTCGTTCACCCTTCACCCTACCCCTATTATTTACATCTTATAATTATAATATTTGTCCCAGTTGATGAGCCAATGCTGATATGCTATTATTCACTAAAGTCCAGAGTTTCCATAGAGTTCAGTATTTGTACTGTACATGTTAAGGGTTTTGACAAATGCATAATGACATGTGTCCATCATTTCTGTATTACACAAAATAGCTTAATTGCCCTCAAGATCCCCTGTGCTCTATACCTATACATCCTTCCCTCTCTCTTGCCTCTCACTGGTCTTTTTAATGAAAAATATTCTATCAAATAAATGGCCTCAGGATAATTAGCTATTCATCGGTTTAACATCCTTCTGTTCACCAAATGACATTATAAAAATATAAGTGATAATGTGGACAAAGGAAGATGTTTGCAGGAATATGACCAACAAAGAACTACTAA
>VMDR010038346.1:0-10010 GCA_007922815.1 Macrotus californicus | reverse complement strand
TGACCAAGGGTCTGAGGCTGGGTTAAGTCAATCAAAACTAATAGGTTGAGAATTTCAGTCATTAGTTCATTCTAAAAATTGTTATGTGTGGTAAGTTTCTTGGGATAAATTGGTGAAAAGCAAACAAGATGCCTACTCCTGGAAACTTAAATTTAAGTAGATAGGGACAGACAATAAATGAGAAAAAAATAAACGAGACAGGTTTTGATGGTTATAAGCTAACATGAAACTATGATGTGACAGAAAAGCATAAGATTTACTGCATTTAGGAATTAGGGCATTTTTTATTTGTTTCTTTTGTTTTCTTTTTTGAAAAGGTGATATTTGGACCATAATCTAAATAATGATAAAAAACTAGTTATGCCATATTTTTGCCCTAGTGCAGAGTTTGGATTTTGTTCTAAACAAAATGGGAAGCCACTGGAAGATTTTAAGCTAGGGAATGCAAAGAGGCTGTGTAGGTGAGGTCAGGTTTAATGTTACTGTGGCTTCTGTTTGAGCATGGAGTATAAAGGTAAAAAGTGAAATGAGAAAGAGCATATTGCAATAGGATACACAGAGGGGGTATCACAAGATGATGGGCAGTTTAGCCTAAAGTAGCATGTAGATACTGGGTCAGGCCAGCCATATTGGCCTCTACAAGCAAGATATGTCAGCAGAAAACATAGTTGGAGTACAGGAGAAAGAACAGAGAAATGCCCAAAAGTTATGACAGAAAAACAAAGATAAGAGCAGACTCTGTGGCCTCAAGGAACTTTTAAATTTGAATCCATGAGATCAGGCTATTCTTTTTACTGTTGCTGGATAGAGTAAGCTAGGTTCTAGGTCCTTGCTTTTCATCACTTTGAATATTTCTTGACAGTCCCTTCTAGATTAGAAAGTTTATTTTGAGAAATCAGCTGAAAGTCTCATGGAAACTCCTTTGTATATAACTCTCTGCTTTTCTCTTGCTGCTTTTAAGATTTTCTCTTTATTTAACCTTTGGCATTTTAATTATGATGTGTTTTGGTGTGGTCCTCTTTGTGTCCAACTTGCTTGGGACTCTCTGTGCTTCTTGGACTTGAATGTCTATCACCTTCACCAAACTAGGGAACTTTTCTTCCATTATTTTTTCAAATAAGTTTTCAATTTCTTTCTTTTCCTCTTCTTCTTCTGGCATCCGTATAATTCAGATGCTGGTGCCTTTGGAGATGTCCCACAGGCACCTTATACTATCCTCACATTTTGAATTCTTCCTTCTTCTTGCTGTTTTGGTTGAATGCTCATTTCTTCCTTATGTTCCAAATCATTGATTTGAATCCTGGCTTCATCATCACCTCTCTGGTTCCCTGTAGATTTTCCATCATTTCACTTAATGTAAACTTCATTTTTTCCTGAGTCTTTTTTATTTTGTTGCCATACTCAGTGAGTTCTTTGAGAATTCTGCTCACCAGTGTTTTGTACTCTGCATCTGATAGATTGGTCATCCCCATTTAGTTTAGTTCTTTTTCTGAGGTTTTGTTCTATTCTTTCATTTTGGCCATATTTCTTTGTGTCCTCAATTTGGCAGCCTCCTGTGTATTAGGTAGAGCTGATTTGACTACATGTCTAAGTAGCATGACCTATTGTAGAAAAGGAACCTGTACATTGTGTGGGATGAAGCCTTAGCTACTCACCAGGGTGGGGCAACCCACTTCACCACTTTGTGGCTGTGTGTGGAGGGAGGGCTCAGTGAGGAGAGGGGACAATGCTGCTGCCTGGCTTCTGAAGGTTAGTCTGACACTTGCCCAGTACAACTGATGCCCTTCCAACTGTTGCCCTGGTGCTGAATTCCAGAGGGGCTGGGTTAGGTTTAGGGTTACATTTTATGTCTGCACAAGCCCTTTAATCTGAGTCTCCTAAGAATCTGGTGGTTTCTTCTGCCACCCCAACCCTCACTGGTTTTTATAGCCAGAAGTTATGGTAATTTATCTTTCTGATGCTGGAACCCTGGGTTGTGCAGTCTAGTCTGGGGCTGGGATCACTCACTCCCAAGGTAGCCCTCCCAATTTTTATTCACCATACGTAAATGTGGGACCACCCGTTCCACTGCCTCAGCCTTTCCACACCACACCATGTCTCACACCTCTCTGTCTGTCTCCACATCTCTGCCCCTCCTACCTGTCTGGATGGATACTGCTTCTTTAAATCCTTGGTTGTTGGACTTTCATACAGCTCAATTTTCAGACTGTTCTGGGTGTTACTTGTTTAGAAGTCTAGTTATAATTCTTTCTGTGGTTGCGTGATGAGGTGAAACATGTTTACCTCTGCCTCCATCTTGAGTGCAAGTCTAAAGGCATGTTTTGAATGTTGTCAGTGTTTGGTGTTTAGTTCAACTTCAAAGTAAATTTGCAATTCAATTATCATCTCAGAAAGCTATAGCTCATTTATTTTCTGTAGCTTAATTACGTTTTTTTAAAATAAGAGATTATTGCCACTGTAAGATCAAAATGGCAGATTAAAGAGATAAAAAATTAACACTATTCAAAAGAAAGGACTACCATTTTTCCATTTTTGAAGGCAGAGGTGTTTCCCCTCTCCTGCTCACAGCTTTGGCTAGACAAATTATAAGAAAATTTCATCACCCTTTATGGACACAGAGAAGCCTTGCAAGATACATAGCTGTACAGTAATATAACTTTATACCTCATAAATCGTAATCTAAAACATCCACTATTTTTAATTGCCCTCATTAGATAATTATGTTTGACTTAAAGAGAAAGTCACACCTCATCCTGGAGGAACTCCAGGCATAGACAGGCTAAATGTTTGCCTAATGAATACCTGTCTTTACAAGGCTAACTGCTTTCAACACTTAAGGCTGGGATAATGGGTATTTTTATTCATTTAAAATAGTCCACACAATGATTTAAATTAGATTAATGAGGAGCTGTAATTTTTTCTCTTTAATTACAAATTAAGGGAAAAATACACTTTTTTCACATAATCATGAATTCAACAAAACATTGCCCAAAAGATTGTGTTCCCCCCATCGTTAGAAATGTAGACCTTTCCTTTTAGAATGTGATGAAAGCTAATAAATCACCAAGGCTTGTAGATTTCAATTGTATAAAGCTGTAGAAATATTGTTTTTTGTAAGTGATACCTTATTCAATGTCCTAATATGTAAAAAGGACATTTTATTCATTGTCCTAATATGTAAAGAGGATATTTGTGGCCCAGCCAGAGAACTTCTCTGAAAACCATCCACATGGCACAGCTTTTCATTTTTAGCTACAGACCTAGAGGCTTGTGCTAGTCCCAGAATTTTTTTCATTAATCTTCTTAAATATTACCTTTTATTATCCATCTTATCTTCTGATGTTAGATTGCTTGCCTACCAAGGGCTGACACACACAACATGAAAAGACACTGACACACACAACATGAAAAGACACTGTGGGTTTTGCTATTGAGTGTTGATGTTTATTTGCAGCAAACATGAGAGTGATGGTTTGAATTCTGAGATGTGGAAGCCCTTTCTTGGTCAGCTCTTAGATTATCTGTGATGGGAGGGCCCAGATTTGGTTGGATGTACTTCTGTGGGAATCACTGCACCCACGCTGATGTCACTTACTGAAGTAACCACATCAAAAGGTAGAAGAAGAGCTTAATGCTTTCCTCTCTACTCCAATATAAGGAAACCATTCCAGAGAAAGTTGTTGGAATGACAGAGTTTTACATTCCTTCTACATATTAACTTGCATTTTTTGGTCATTTTTTTCATTGATTCAGCCAGCAAATATAATATGTCCCTTTGGTACAAAATGTTGAGGCAGGATTTCTATGAATAACCTTATGTGCAGATATGTTTGTAATGACACTATTTCCCAGTAAATGGCACAGAAGCTGGCATTTATTAAAAAGAACTCCATAACCATTTGTTAAACAACAAAACACGTGCCTGAAGGAGGTAAGGCATAGAGGAGCAATAGTAAACACAAAAAACCTGGGTCTTCTCTTGTCTGAAACAAATCTTGTGAAACTTTTATTAATCCCCCCTCCAGTAACCCTTGCAGATTTGAAAACGATTCTTACTTTAGTCATGAAGGAATGAACTTTCACTAAGTTGGTGTGACTTACCCAAGTTCACACCCCAGGACAAGAACCCAAGTGGGTCTAAACAGAGAAACATAGTCCTCTTGCCTTGACATGCTGTTCCTCAAACATGTTGGGGGAAAACATTATTTGTATATTTCAACCAATATGTACGATAAAATTGAAATTAACTCAGCATTTTTAGGATGCAACAGAAGATTTTAAAGCATTTTTCATGAATTGGTTTCCTCTGAGATATATTTATAGATTTCTGCCATTAAGTTTTATTTTCTTTTATGGTGTAATCTGAGGAGCATTTATATATCTCACTGTCCCTAGTTAAAGTTAAAAGTGGAAACATACTCTCTGAGGGTTTAGGTCATGGGACCCAAGTGTAGCATCCATACACAAAGTGTTTATACTCCAGATACTATAGTCCTTTACTGTTTGTTTTGAGGAAGACAAGCCAGAGATGCTGGGAAGGTACTTCCTAATCCCCAGGATCTCAAACATTCTGTCAGGGCATAGGAGAGATAATGAAGTTAGATCCTCCTGATTCCTTCCTCCTAAATCTACTCTGGAGGCTGCAGTTCCTGCTATGTGGGGTGTTTCTTCAACATTTAGTTTAACCACATCCCCAGGGACTAGATGGTCATGTGACTATTAACAGAAGGTCATTTATATAAATTATACATAATAGTATTCAACTTATATTTAGGTGTTCTTGTAACTACAATGATGTATTGCAACAATTTTTAAACAATGTTCCCTAATGAGTCATTGTTCAGTGAAGAAGTCAACACAATGAAAAAAGCCACAGCCAGCGTTCTCTCTTGGTTTGTGAACCTCCATTAGCTCAGCACAGACTCATCCACTTGGATGTCAAGCAATGTGTATCTCCTATTGTATGGAATTTTTTCTCACAAGGAACAGCACTACATTTGGAACTGGTTTATGCAGGAGGGCGGGGAACCTCAAAATGGAAACACATTGAGCTCTTTTCGTAACAAAAAAGCCTTGTGGAGTAAGTTTTCTATCTTTTGAAGGCAATAGACGAGGAAAGATTTATGATTTCATTCAGGCACATGGGCACTTTTGTGTGGTGAAGCTGCTGATGTTCCAGTTGAGTCATGCTGAGGAAGCAAGGACTTAGACCTGTGCTGTCCACCAGGCAGCCACTAGCTGTGTGTGTCAATTGAATACCTGAATGTGGTTGATGCTAAATGTTTCAGTGGTAATACTTTGATATATTGGGTTAGATAAGACATTTTTTTTTTACTTTACCTTCCTGGTCTTACTCGTTTCAAAGATGTGGCTACTGAAAAATTTAAAATTGCATTTGTGGTTTACATTATCTTTAGTGGACAGGGTTATCCAAGATTATAAAGTATGTGTGTCCTTTGCTAGCTTAGAGGGTTAAGCCATCACTGAAGGGCCGTGTCCCATAATTTATCATTCAAATTTGGAGTGTAAAAGCAGAACCGTTGGTAACTGTGCCAGAACAATAGGCATACGTTAAGATCTGGGGTTTCATTCTGTTCAACATGAGATAAAACTATTTGCCATTCTAGTTATTCAGGCTGCCCCCAGTAGTCAGGGGCATAGGGTCATTTTATCCATAAGCCAAGTTTATGATAACTGCTAACCTTCCAAACCAACAGACCAAATTGACATCAGGAAGTGATCCATTCTATTTGTTCACAATTGAACACGTAGCACGCTGCTGAATGAATGTTTGTTAAATAAATGAGTGAATGAATGAACACGATTACTCATGTTTCAAGTATTTAACAATGCATGTTTTTATTATTATATCCTCAACATTGTTTTTGCATTTAGAAAAGTATTTTCAAAGGCTCACTTTGTTTTTGAAATTAATGTGTGATTTAATGAAGACAATTTCTTTAAAAACTTAGCTCTTTTGAAAATTATATCCTGTTTAAACTTTTTTGGTATTTTAATGTTTTATTTCTAAACCCACCAAATATTAACAGTCACTTTGTAAGAATCTAAACCTGATTAATTTGTGAGTATGATAATTTTTAGGTTATTTTACATGTTTCAATATTATATATAAAATTAGCATATGACTCAAGCCTGAATTAATTCTTCAATTAAAAAAATTTCAAATTGTAATCACACGTATGCCTTGTAGCTTTCACAGGCTAAATTCTCTTGAACATGGCACATACTTAAAGGATTAAATATGCAAATCCCTTAAACTCTTTGATCAACTTAATTTTTATACCTAATTCTAAATCTTCCCATGTTTGAAGATACTTACTGCTAAGGTAGTGATTATGTTATTATGAAGTATTTGGGGAAATAACTGTGCAAACAGGCTTCAGGGTAACAGAGACATCAGTTGGGATGCTGCCTGATTTCTTGCTGGCAACATTGATGGAACCCACTGGCCTTATTGAGAATCTGTGAGGTGCATCTTCCTACCTTACTTATGTGGTGTTGATACCATTGTCCTCATAGCTGTGTAGTTCCCCTGAAAACTGGTTACAAAATTTGTGGGGCCCAATGTGAAGGGAAAATGCAGAATCTTTTTTCAAAATCTATTAAAAATGTCAAACCCCAAACAGTAGAACTTTCCACTACGTGCAGGGCCCTCAGAAACCTGGAGTCTTCTGTGACTGCACAGGTACATGCTTTGTCCAGGTTGAGATTCTGCAACCTTGACCTCAGCTGTTTAACTGAATTTCACATTAAATAGGCTTCTGAGTCAAGTATTTTTCACTGAGCCCTGAATATCTCTGGTCATAAGAGATCATTGCTTTTATTTTGCTTTGATTTGGTCACATTTCCCAACATCTCTAGAAATAAAACTACCTGAGTTTTTGCATATTTTTATTGCATTTTTTCTCACTGTGATAACTGTTTTAATGCCATTCTTTTTGGAAGACAGCTATTATTATTCCTGGCTGTTATCAAGCCAAAAATGGAAGAAAGTCAGAGGAAAGATTGACCTGGTCCTGGTTTTACCAGCCTTCTCCCTGCCTCACTGCCTCTAACCTTGCTTTGTCATTCTACTTGTTTTTCTGCAAATGTGTATTACACAGATATTACTTCACAAACATCATGAAAAGCACTGTAGGCAAATTCTTACTTCCAATAGTTGGCACAAATATTTAGTCTATATAATTTTTGTCTATTTCTTTTAAATTTTACTATAACATTTCCATAAGTTTTCAATAAACACTCCTTTCCAAATTTCCAACATAGATTTAGAACATTCTATTTCTCTAGATGGATAAAAGCTTATACAAAGGTTTAGGACTGCAAAATATTTTTTAAAGTAAGCAAATGTTTTAATGCTATCATCCTCCATTAGCAAGACTAGTTTGGGGAAGAAGAGGACTTCCCACAGAGGGGAGGTTAGCATTATGGTTTCTCTCCATTCCAGGCAGGGGGTAGCATATGGTCACTGGAAAGTAAAGCAGGGTTGGGGGGAAACTTTGGTGTTTTCCTGATAGTCCACAGCAATCTGTGGAACTCTGTATCAGCCTCCTAAGGAAAGGGTTGGATTGTCATCTCACCAATACCAAGGCATGAACGCAAGTTCTGTCAAATTCAGAGTAGTCGCCTTTAGGACCCATCCCACAGGGCTACTTGGATGATAGAACCTATTTGAAGGTCATCTGCTTAAACATTTCAAGATGTTGCATCAAGAAAAAGACTGGCTTTTTAGGCAAAAATAATAAATAGCTGCAAGTCAATCACATACTTCCATTTCAAACATAACAGTCAAACCTACATTCAAATTGCAGTACCATTACCAATTAGTATCATCCAGCTTTCTCTGCAAGGCTTGAATTTCTGTGGACTAAGGAAATTTCCATTTCACCATGACGTTTGTGGGGAGATTCCTAAGCCTATCTGAAGTGGACTTCTCCAGAACCCCTATAAAGAACTTTTAATTCCAGCCACATTTTATGTTAGTAGATTATATGATTTGGATACTTGAGTGAACCAAATAATAGAATTAGATATTTGTTTACCTACACATTTTATTTCTGTTATTATATGGGGATAAACTCCGGGAATTGTCTTGATTTGCAAATCCTATTACAATAGAATAACATTAGGGTAGTTTATGTAGCTTATGTAGGTTAATTCCTGATTTTTCTTAGTAATTATTATTGTCACATGCATAATTATAGGGGAAGAAAGGGCTCAACATACTATACAAAGCTGTGCATTAAGTTGACAATATCTGGTCTTTTTTTTTTCAATCTTAATCCTTATTACTTTTTGCTACTGAACCAAGACTACAAATTGTTATAAAGCAGCTAAATAAAACTAAGAAAATAGAATCAGTTAAAAGTTAATTTAAAAAAAATTGAACTCAAGTCTAATTCTTTGCAATGCCCACACTTAACATTTAACAGGACTAGTACCAAAGGATCGATAGTACTAGGCATTTTCTTTATCACAATCTCATCCAAGAAGTGGTGTTAAAAGATTGGCCTGAGGTGATTCAAGGGATTAAATCAGACTTGAACTACACATTCATTTTTGTAACCTCCATCATTTGAAAGGTTATGTAAATTCACACGCGGGGGTTGGTGGAAAATGGCGATGGGCGGTTTTTGCAGTTGTATGTGTTGGCCAATACTGTGTCATACATAGAGCCACCAAGCTTTTCTCATGTTCGTTTTAAAACCTGGAGGAATTTAAATTATTTACATAGGATTCTGCCCTTATCCTGCAATGTTGGCAGTGTAACTTGGCTAAGTAGTTTTCAGTGCTTTTAGAAGAATATTTTCCTAATTTATGGTTATATTAAAATCAATTTTGGAAAGACATTATGCTTTCAGATATGTCATCAGGTTGTAGCACAATAAGTTGAGCCCACCTGTCACAGCTTGTCTGGAATATAATTAGGTGAGATCTTATAGCAAGAAGGAAATTCATCATGTCGCCACTGCAGAAATCTATCAAAGTCTCCATTTGTTTCACTGTATCCTTGTCTGATCAAAACCATTTGAATCCAAAATTTTCTAATTCCAAGGACTGACATGATGACAGCAAACAGCTGGTAAAGGGCCCTAAGATGCCTCATGCTCTTTCATGTAATTACAGGCTGTTTTCTTGGGATATTCAAAGGGATTACTTACAATTATAGTTCATTATGATATCATAAATTTTTCCCTCAAAGTAGGTAGTCAAAATTTATTACATTCTAGTTGTAGAGATATTAATACCAAATATCTTTGTAAGAACAAATTACAAAAACATCTAAGACAGCATAAACCCAACTGTATTCTATTTATTCTTTCCTTGCATTCAGGAAGAAATTGTTATGAAGCTAAGATTACATGTATGTAAACAAAAAAAAACTCAGAGCCTGAGATCATAACACACGCCCAATCTATCAAAAGTATTTTTCTTTGTGCAAATGATCTGGCATGCTTTATTATTACTTATATGATTTTTACATTAACCATATGAGGTGACAATGGCTGGTATTTTATTTGATGAAACTGATTCTCAGTCTTTTAAAGTTATTTTCACATGGTAACAAATATGGTCAATAGAAGTAAAGCCAGATTTTCTAAACGTAAATTCAATTGTTTGCATCTAATAAGGAATAGGAAAAAAATTTTTTTAATATTTTATGAAATTCATTGGGGTGAAATTTATTAATACAGTTACATAGGTTTCAAGTGTAAAATTCCATTCTACACCATCAGTATATTACATTATATGTTTACCACCCAAAGTGAAATCCCCTTCTGTCACCATGTATTTCACCCCTTCAGCCTTTGCTACTCCCTTCACCACCCTTTCCCTCCTGTAATCACCATACTGTTGTCTTTGTGTCTATGGGTTCTTGTTCATTTGTTTGTTTTTCTCATAGCAACACGCCCTTTAGTTCTTTGTATGTACTAAATTACTACATGTTCCTAGTAATTAGATTTTATTAAAAAATTGTAAAAATTAAG
>VMDR010038345.1:0-10001 GCA_007922815.1 Macrotus californicus | reverse complement strand
TCCATTGAAAACCAAAATTTTTATAAAACACAAGACTTATAGCTAGAAAAAAATAAAATAAAAAGACACACAAAATACAAATCTTAAATTTTAATTATTAACAGGTTCAACTGACATTAAATTATTCTGTCAAATTGCTATAAAATTTTTAATTGTTGTTTTTCAACTTTCGTACTTACTATGGGCCAATAATAAAGAGCTCAACCACTTGTACGTGCCTTCAAACGAGACTTTGAGGAGCCTGTACTGCAACATCATTTTGACATTTTATGTAACTGTTCACATATACAGAAATTTGTTCCATTTATCACTTCCGCCTTCTTTACTTCTCACTGGGTTGGAGCAGAGACAAGTTTTATAAAGACCAGTGCCCAGGGAGCAGCTGTCATCAGAGGTAAACTCTATTAAATTGGAGGTGAGCAAGGTATGAAATGTAGTCAGTAGAAATAAAATGAGTAAAACAGAAATTTGGACCAAGTGTAAAAGCCCACAAGTGCTTTTGGAAATAGCCTTGCCTTGGAGATAGATGGAAAAAACAAGGATGAGAAAGTGGCAAAACAGCGGCATGGTTTCCATTCGTCAAGCTCAGAAGCAAGACGAGCCAAGAACACAATTAGTCTATGGCCCGAGGGAGTTGTCTGTCCCATAAAAGGTTTCTATCAGGTCATTACTTTCCAGACTGGGACACAAGTAGCACTGGTAGTAGTAAGCAACACATGGTGATACACAGATAAGAATTTTTATTTTTACACTTTGGAACATTGATGACATTAGAAAAATCAAACTAACCATCAAAAGTCTGATGTCATGGCTCATACCCCTTTGGCTAAGTCTAAGTGGTAAAGAGAGCTGAAAAAGTATAATTAATAATAGCATAGATGCTATGCAAGTACAGCTGTATGGAAATCACTCAATGTAGGGGACTTTGGATTTAATCTAATTTAAGGTCTTATTCAGAGTCAAAATTCTATATATTTTCAGTGATTGTTTTGGAGTATAATAAAAGTCCTAGAACTGTGAACCCTGAGAAAATGGGTTGAAAACCAGAAGAGAGAGGTAGATGCAATAGCATATGACAAAAACCACCTTAAAATGAGTGACCTAAAGCAACCATCTCACTTGCCCCACAGCCCACAACCACGTATGTGACTCAGGGATTCAGCCCACCCAGCAGCAATGGCTTCTCTCTGCTTTCCCAGATGGGAAACTCCTGGGTGGGGAGAACTTAAACACCAGGCATCTCCAGGAGAGCTTGATCAAATGCAAAATATGCACATTATGATTCAGAAGGTCCACATGGGTGAGGGGATGGGGCTGGCCTGAGACCGTTATCAAAGATGCTGATTTTGAGACTGCACTCTGAGTAGCAAGACAGGAAGACATATTATATTTACATTCTCATTCATGAGAAGAATTTAAAAAATCACCCTGATTATAATCAACTTTATATAATGTTTTCCCGCACACAAACTGGTTTAATTATTACTATCAGTCAAGAAAAATAAAGTAAGTTTATGATGAAGTAGAAAACATCTCCAACTTTTTATTAGAAACATGAAGATTGGCAAGACCTGAGAGAGATTATAAGGAGATGTGAGATCATTGAAATTAATGAGAAATGGTAATATCACTATAGTGTTTTCCAAATATTTGATTTGAGCTCATTTGAATGTATAGTTTTGAGTTTGCAAGTCTAAGGTTTTTGAGCTATGTCTATTCCTTACGCACTGGCTGGTATATTCTTAACCTTGGAATCAGAGACTAACTGAACGTTCAGAGCAGCCACACACACACACACACACACACACACCACTGACATTAAATTTACTCTGTCCCAGTGGCATTCCTAAATGTGCATGAAGAAACCATTCTAGACATTTCCATCAGAGTCCCAGCCCTTTGCTAATTTTTGAGCTCTGAGAGTAAAGAAAAAGGCAACAGTATGTAATTAGGGAAATCTATGATTTACACATTAACGAGCACGGAAATGCAATCCACAGAGACGAGGAGGAAATTGTGGCTAGCTAATAAGTGTCTGTACTTATTAAGGCTGAAGAAACAACCTAGGAAACAAATCTAAGCCTTTCCCAACAGTGCAGGGCAATTATATTCGGCATCCGTTCCACGGGGAAGATGCAGCTTTAGAATACAGAATTGAGAAATGTGAGGGAGAGAACCAGCTGAAGGTACAAGCCAAACATTTTTCAGATATATCACAGGCAAGGGAAAGGATAAGGTGAGAAAAAGGAGACACTGAAGGCCATGGGGAAAGGAGAAAAATGAAATATGCCTTTTGAAGCTCAGCCCTCATTCTGGAAAGTGATGGGAAAATTTAAATTTCAAAGTCATCCACGAGAACTTGGAGAATAACCTTGATGGAAAATTTTTAGCAGGACTACATAGACTTTTAATCCCTCAAATCAAAAGAACAGTCCCTTGAAGAATTTATTCCCCTCCTGACGATAACTTTGTTAAACACTGACTCTTTTACTAGAAATGATGAAACAACTATCATTTCTGCCTTTGAAAAGTTTCCACCAAATGGAAAGTCTACACACACATATCCACACACACTCCAGCAATCACATATGCAAATTCCAAGAAACTCTGGGTCTTTTTCTCCTTGAGAGCTTTGGGTTCAGAGTCCAGATACTCTATTTTTTTAGAAGTGTGACCTTGGGCAAAATACTTTACCTCTTTGAGTCACTGCTTATTTGTCTTTAAAATGGAAATGATAAAATGTATAAGTCAATACTGCTGGAAAATTAAATATGAGAGAACCCACCTCATAAATATATAACACTTTTTCCCCTTTTCATCTAAATTAAAGCATGCTGCAGAGGGCCAAGGTTAAGGTTGATGCCTGGGACATTCGGGATGGTCTATATGCTTTCCTCCCTAGCTTTCCTTCCTTCTCTCCCTCTCTTGCTTGCAACATTCTTGAGCAAATCGCAATAATACATTCAATTCCTGGGCTTGCTTAGCTCATGGTGGAGTAGAAGAAATAGTATTGTGAATGATTTCAGTGCAGTCTGGTAAGTTCTGTGTCAGTGTGAGTCCAAGGTATTGGACCATAATTGAGGCTGACTCTGCAACATTCAAGTGAACAGCTGTTGAAGTAGTCAGGAGGAGCTTCTTATGGGCAAGGACACGAAAGACCTAGAATGATTCATTGTCTTATCCTCAGTTTCCAGCACAATGCCTGATATGTAGTTCAAGGTTAATGAGTTTATAAATGAACAGATAAATTAAGGTGGAGGGCACAGGCAGGAGAGTGGACTGAGCTCTGTAGACCGACAGTCATCAATGATGGCTGAGCATCAGACCAGCAATAGGAGAATCTAACACCATATTTTGGGGTTGGGATCCAGAACAATAGATTTTTATGAATCTGCAGAAACAATTGTTATGCATGCTTATGCACAAGTTACTGCTCAAAAGGGAGAATAGCCCGTGTTAAGGCTCAAGGACAATATTGCTTTGTACACAGTTTATTAAGAATGGAGCAAAAAGTAACCTAAGGGGTTTCAAGTGGAGCTATTGCTGGAGCAGAGCAAAGACAATTATTTTCTACCACCTACAAGGAGGGTTAGGACTATCCTAGTTAGGAAGTATCCCAATAAATAAGTTTAAATGTGTGAGTGAATAAATAAATGTACCCCAAAGCAGAAGGCCAATTTACTAAATGAAATTACATTGATCATTCATTATGGAGACTGAGTTTTCCTAACCATATGACCAGACTATTTTGTGTTTGGAGAAAGTGGCCACCAGTATTATAACCAAAGTATTCCTGAGTGAGAACAGAACGTGTAAAAGTGATATTGCAGGATCACTTTGTAAGTTATATAAATGTTTTACCTCTGTGATGTACACCTGAAACTAATAAAATATTGAATGTTTACACAATGAAAATCTTACCTTTTCCAACAGCATGGCTGGACATGGAGACTATTATGCTAAGTGAAATAAGCCAGTCAGAGAAAGATACATACAATATGACCTCACTTACATGTGGAATCTAATGAAAAAATATTAACAAACAAAACAGAAACAGAAGCATAAATACAGAGAACAGATTGACAGCTGTCAGAGGGGAAGGGGATGAAGGGATCAAGCAGATATACATATACACTCGCACACATATATACACACAGACACACACAACAGTGCAGTGATAGTCAAAGGGAAATGGGGGTGGGGGAGGCAGGAGAGGGCAAAGGGGGTAGATAAATGGGGATGGAAAGAGACTTTACTCTGGGCAAAGGGCACACAATACAGTGTGCAGATCATGTCTGGTTGAGCTGTACAGTTGAAACCTGTATGGTTTTGTTAAGCAATGTCACCCCAATAAACTCAATAAAAATATATTAAATTTAATTTAAAAATTAAAAAGATTTAAATGTTTGGCAAAAACCAACATTCAAATGGAAGAGACTTTCTGGCCATTAGAAAAACAAATAAACAACAACAACAAAACTGCTGGCTTCCACTTCCTGGCCATCTTTCAAATCCGAGGAAAAGGCTGCATGAACTGGATCTAGACTTCTTTGAAAACTGACACTTGGCTTTGAGAATTAGGGGACATGATATTGATTTCTTTCCACCAGAGGGCACCACAGACTACAATCCAGCAACCCTGCTTGTGGGTCTGGGTACAGAGGAAACTCGAAAGCAGATACATTTAGGTTGTATGTTATTACAGCAAGGGCAGGTTTCTAAGGTCAACAAATAAACATTATTGATTTTTCAGTAAGGTAGGCTTTATAGTAAAGACATTAATTTGACTCTATAGGCCTCTGCCATCTTTACCTTCTAGATAGGCAAAAAAGAAAAAAAAATAAGGAGGCTTAATCTTTTATTTATATATGTACTTCCACCAGATTATTTATAGAAACTGGGTGATGGAACAGTGTTCTTGCTACAGGCACCCCACGATGAAGTCCACTTACAATTTTGTCAGTTGAGATTCATCTGGGACAAGTGTTTGGAATTTGTGGGCTCCATGGAATTGTAGGCTCTCATTTCCAAGGAAGCTACAAGGAAGCAAGGCCCCATCCCCCCAGGTGTCTTTCTGGCACTAGCAGTTATGAGTGTCCTTTCATTTCCAACCCAGCCGTGCACTGAGCAATTTCTGCCTTGTTCAGCATAGACTATACCCCCTTTATCATCCATTGAAAACCAGGCTTTGCCCTGAATCTCTGACAATCAAATGCTTGCAAACGCCCTCTGGTTTGCTTCAAATACTGGTTCTGTAAAGACAGATATACTTGCACTCCTTTTGTACTCTGAGGGGCAAATTTTATGAGCTGAAAGCTCGCTTGCAGTCTCCTATGAGTGTTCAATAAGCCAAAGTGCTTGTGAAGTATGACCCCCATGGCTACTTTCTACCGGCTGATTACGACTGAAAAAGTGCATTTGAAAATGGAGTGCCATTTGAAATTCATGGGCTGGCAGGGCTCACAGCTGATCATAATTTCTCATGTGAAGATGTGATTTCCCTCCCCCTGTTTCCTCTTGTTATGCCACTGAGGAGTACTGAGGGAGTTTCCCGGCCTGTGACGGGGACTTCTGCAATGGTGATGCTGGGAGACAGAGTTTTAAAAAAAAATAGCAGAGGCATCGAGTTTCCAGGCTCTGACTTCTTAGTACAAGGGATGGCTTTCAGGTTTGTGGAATGACGACTCCAATATGGGGAGGAAGCCCATGCTTCCTAACGGAGTAAGCCGCTCCCCCAACTCTAATAGAGCCTCCACTGGATAGTGATGTGAGCTTGTTATCGGACAAGGGTCTCATAAAGAGAGCATAGCTTTACAGCTGAGGAGCATCTAAAGCCTAAAAGACCCTCCTACTTTACCCAAAACTCTGGATACTAATCCTAATTGTTTCTAGTTCCTTATGGCAATTAAGGAATTACTAAGTCATTTAAATATAGGGTGGGGCAAAAGCAGGTTTACAGTTGTTCCCAAGGACACTAATACAATAATTCATAAATAATAGTGCAATAATAAATTCTGTGTTTCGCATACTTATAACTGTAAACCTACTCTTGACTTATCCCATGTGATTAAATAGTCCACATAGCATGAATTCTTTTGTTAGTAAATATAACTTTTCTTGTGGCTCCCCTGCCCTCCCCCATGATATTGTGTTTTCCTTACTCTAATCCTGTTCAAATCCTAAACTATTTTGTACCTTCTGCAAAGCCTAAGCTCTCTCCCTAAAGAATTTAATTATGAAAATTCATGACTTGACACATGTTTGAGCAATTTAATGGGAAACATAGACTCTCAAACTGGGGGCTGCAGTTCAAATAAATAGTAAGGAGGATTGACAACTTGTAATTAATAATTCAAAACTCTTGATGTAGACATTCAGCCTGAGTAAAGCAGTGTATTCTTTTTCATTGGAATTATATCAACCCAGTGTGTTGGCATTGGTCAGAATCTATTTTGGCTGTTAGTTACAGCAGTTAGACTGTCGTGATTATTTCTGACATAAAAATAGGTAATAAAATAGTTGGTGAATAAATACGTGGAGTTCTTCATGAGCTGTGCATCTCCTCTCTTCTTGCTGCTTTCTCTCTCTCCTTCCCTTCAAAGCATTTAAGGATTTGAAATAGGCATTTATTACCCTTTGTTTTCATTCCCCATTTTCTCCACAACCCCCAACCACTGTTTTCTGCCTTCACACTTTTGCTGAAACTACTTGAGTTCAAGTTACCAATGTGTTTCTGATTGCCAAGGTCAATAGATGCCTTAATGTTCTTATTTGATTTGACTTTTTGTAACGTCTGGCCTCATAGATTTCCTTTCTTCACTCTCATGGCTCATCTAGTTTACCTCCATCTCTCTAGCCACTTCCTCTCTGCCTCTTTTCTGTGCTTAAACTTACAATTTCTCTGGAGTTTCATTCTTATACCTACTTTCTCAGTCAACAATTCCCTTAAGCCTCCTCATCCTGATTTCAAGCACCATTAACATAATGATAATTTTTTAGTTTTTTCTCAGGTTCAAACTTCTGAAATTCAGCCTCACATTTCTGTCTCTTGAATTTTCCCAACTGGATGTCTGAAGGGCAGACGATGCTCTGTATCCACCAAAACGGTTGCTTGTTTTTATTTGATGGGCACATATGCCCCAGACTTCTCCGTAGTTATGCGGGGCCCTGCGAGAGACTTATGGCCAATGGAATATGGGTAGAATCACACATGTCACTTCCATTTCCAGCCCCTACATGATCTTCTAAGCTCTCTCTCCTCTCTGACAACATTGGATGGTGGTAGTAGGAGCATTCCTATCACATTTTGCTGGAATAAAGAATAAAGCTGTGTCAGACCACTGAGAATCTGGGCTGTTAGTTATAGCAGTTAGGCTGTCATGATATTAATGGGCCTGATATATCTAAAGGATCCGGTACACCTAACACAAAGCTCACCCTGCTCCACAAAACAAAGTCTCCATCTCAGTGACTGGGGTGCCAACTTGTCCAAACCAGAAATTTTAAGGATTCTTAAACCTTATCCCCGAACTTTATCCCCACATCCGGTCTCAGCAAACTATGTTGACTTGACCTCTGCAACATTTTCGTGGACATTAGTTCACACCCTCCTGGCTTCCAGCTTGCACAGTTACAGTGGCCTCCTCCTTGTTCTCTGCTTTGAACCTCACCTTTCACCCTTCACAGCTCATTGCTCACACCCTTTGAAAGATGGTCTTGTTCTTCCTGATTTTTAAATAGAAAGTAAATATCAATTACAATCTCATTAACCCAATACAAACTGATTAAACATTTTGTTCACTGGCTTCCTATGTTATTTTTATATGCGCATGAAAATGATCATATATAGTATTTTAAATTAAATTTCATTTTTTATCAAAGTAATACATGAATAAATTTACAAGGTTATGTGCCAATATTATACAGAGTAAAAGCTACAGCTTCCTGTCTCATCCTTCCCCATTTCCAATTCCACCCCTTCAGAAGCAAATGCTTTTAAGTAGTTTAGTGATTTATTCAGTTGTTTTTTCCCATATTTCTAAATGACACGCTTGTACTGCTATTTCTTGATTTTTCTTTAATTATATATGTTATCTACTGACTTTGTGCTATGGAAAAAGAAGATTCAATTCTGTTATATTCCACACCCTCACACAAATCTTCTGTGTGACAAAAAATTGTGCTACTCTTTTTGGTTAAATCAATAATGGTATTTACATAATTATTACTCTATAAATTTTACTTAAAATCGATCTTCATAAGGTACACTGATTATATTTTTTCTTGTTCAAGTTTTTCTTTGTTCTGAAGTTTCATAATTACTTCTACTTATTGTCTGCTCAGTTTTCTATATATCTGTCACAAATTTATATTTATATCCTCAAAAGAGCCAAATATTCATTTCACTACATAAAAACACATTAGGCATTTGATTAAATACATTTTGGGCCCTGACTGGTGTGGCTCAGTGGATTGAGCACTGGCCTGCAAATCAAAGGGTCACCAGTTTGATTCCCAGTCAGGGCACATGCCTTGGTTGCGGGCCAAGTCCCTAGTAGGGGATACATGAGAAGCAAACACACATTGATGTTTCTCTCCCTCTCTTTCTCCCTCCCTTCCCCTCTCTAAAAATAAATAAATAAAATCTTCAAAAAAAAAGTAAAAAAAAAAAAACATTTTGGGGGCACTTTCCCTATTATAGCCCCCCATATTCATGTTGCAATCTGGACTATATTTTTCAGCATCCAGAATATATAATAACATTTAAAATCAATAATAAGAACAAGAAACAAGAGATAACAGGAGCATATTTTAAGAGATAAAAGAAGCATAAAGGCTATTAACAAAAGAGGAAAACAATGACCATTAAACATGTGAAAAGTTGCTCCATTTTATGGGTATTGGCAAAATGTAAAAGCTTTATAATACTATTTGTTTAAAAATTTAAATGGTATATCCTTTTGGGGGAGTGTATCATAATCTAATGAAGTTGCAGACATGCATACCCTGCAACGCAACAATTCACTAGAAGTTAGTTATGTACTCCAAAGTAGCGCACATGCACACACAGTCTGTCCAGAAAGTATCCAACCATGTACCATGAAAAATAGAGACCATTATTGAAGAAGGTACAAGATATAAGAATCTTTGTACATAGGACAATTATGCCCCAGTCCAAGTAGGCACCTTGGGACCTCATGCTGTTCTCCCAATGGCCATCATTTGTCCCATTGTATTTTCCTGAATCTCATTGATGGTCTAAAATCTCTTCCCTTTCAAAGGTGATTATAGTTTTGGGAACAGCCAGAAATCACAGGGTGCAAAATCTGGGCTATAGTGTGGCTGAGTTACCTGGGTGATTTGATGTTTTGCCAGAAACCTGTGCATGGTGTGATACAAAAGCAGGTATATTGTCAGTGATGAAGCTCCCAGTCATCAGTTGCCCACATCTGCAGCCTTCTGAATAATCCCAATAGTTTCCACAGAGAAGTGTTCAAGCTTAATGCAAAATTTGATGTAGATTTGTTGCTCTCCTCACTCAGTCATTTTGAATGCGACAGCCACACAGTGCACATGCTAACTCAATGGCATCTACCACCATGACTACCTAATACAGTGAGGTTGTCATTGTTCACACATGAGCATTCCAGGCCATTCCTCTTGGCTGCCAGGTTGCATTGATGTCATTCAAACCATTCTTGTTATATTAACAATGGTTGGACTTTTTCTTGATAAACCTCGTGTGTGTGTGTGTGTGTACATATATATACGAATCATATCACTAAAGCAGAGAAATAATAAAATGTCAAAATGCCAATTTCAATATAGTAATTATTCCTGGAAGAAAAGTGTTGGGAAGGTGATGAGATAAGAACACACAGGGAACTTTAATTGTATTAGCATTTTCTTTTGAATTAACATCCTAATTACATTAAATTATTTATATCTTTTTTTTCTTTTTTTAATATATTTTATTGATTATGCTATTACAGTTGTCCCAT
>VMDR010038341.1:0-10002 GCA_007922815.1 Macrotus californicus | reverse complement strand
AGAGTATTCTGGGATGTAGGCTTCTTCCTCTCAGCACTCCACTTCCTGCCTGCCTGCAAAGTTTCTGCTGAGAAATCTGCTTACAGCCTTACGGTGTTTTCTTTGTATGTGACTACTTTCCTCTTGCTGCTTTCAAGACTCTATTTTTAGCTTTAGCCAGTTAATTATAATATGATTTTGTGTGGGTCTTTCAGCTTGTTTGGAACTCTGTGGGCCTGGATGTCTATTTCCTACCCAGCACTAACAAAGGCTTTCAGCCTTTATTTTTTCAAATAAGCTCGCTGACCTTTTATTCCTCCTCTCTTTCTGGAATCCCTATAATGAGAATGTTACTGAGTTTGATGTTTTCTCAGAGGCCCCTTGAACTATCCTTGTTTTTTTTTTAACTTTTTCTTTACTCAGTCGTCGTAGAATCGAGACTCTTTTCATCTTCCTATAAGGCTTAATAACAGTAAAAAGTTTGGGGTACAAAGTGATAAAGATATAGCCTCAAAACTAGAACATTTGATACTTAGCATATTAGATGTACCTTGATGTATTCTAGGTATGATCACTCCAGATTCTGTTCATCTTAATCACCTGTTTTTCACACAGATGCAGAATCGGATGGTGATTTTACTTTGTAATCTGAAACCCGCCAAGATGAGGGGAGTACTGTCTCAGGCAATGGTGATGTGTGCTAGCTCACCAGAGAAAGTTGAAATCTTGGCACCTCCTAATGGATCTGTTCCTGGAGACAGAATTACTTTTGATGCTTTTCCTGGTAAGTGTTTATTAGTCATATTTAAAATCATGTGGGAATTATTGTTCAAAAAGTGATGCTTGTAATGGTTAAGTATAAAATCAGTCCTGTGTATGATTCACAGTTCTTTACATTAAAATACCATGATTTTTGAGATTAATACTGTCAGCTCAAGATGACATATTAAGCTCAAACCTCTAAACATCCCCCTCCCCATGAATGTACAAATTACAGAAAACACCAGAGATGGTTTTTGCTTTAGGTAAAATACTAAATATAACCCCTACACAGCAAAAGAGTACAATATGGGTATAAAAGAAACTAATGTGCTGCAAAATTATTTAAGTTGTAGATTATCTCAGAATGCAATACAGAAATATGAAGAAAAGTTCAGACATGGGAGAACAGCATATAATCCTCAAAGTTCATCTAATCATGTGTTTACCTATGCTCTTACTTGACCTCAGGACATAGAGAAAATCTCTAAGTTAAAATTCATACTTATTTTAATAATTTGAAAGGAAGTTTTGCCCTGACTGGTGTGGCTCAGTGGATTGAGTGCCAGCCTGTGAACCAAAGGGCTGCCAGTTCTATTTCCAGTCGGGCACATGCCTGGGTTGCTGGCCAGGCCCCCAGTAGGGGGCACGTGAGAGGCAACCACACATTGATGTTTCTCTCCCTCTCTTTCTTCCTCCCTTCCCCTCTCTCTAAAAATAAATAAATAAAATCTTAAAAAGGTGGGGGAGCAGTTTCATTTCCTATTGCTTGTTTTCTCCAGTAAAATGCCCCGAGACAGATCAAGCTTCATAATGCATGAAAAAGTTTCTTCAAATAGGTCTTGGAAGCAGAAGAGAAAAGATGCTTGGCAGATGCCGAATAAATTTTTCTATCATTGAAGAGGGAGGACAGTTAGAAATAGGAGAACAGTTAGAAATTAACAGACTACATGTTATTTAAAGTATATTTATTTGACTAGAATAATGGGAAAATCAGAAATAAGGTTAACAAGCAGAATTAGGTTTAAAAATCAGAGTTGACTTGGAAACATGTTTGTAGAAAAGCTGAGTTTTAATCTACTAGCCAGGCTGATGTGATTATGTAGGCATGTTTTATTAGTCCTATGTTAATTATGTTTCATGAAATAATTAGAGTATGAAGAATTTTAACATTGAAAATAACATAGAAAATATGTATGAAAGCATAGGTTCATTTCCTTGACACTAAGCCCCCCCCCAATAAAAACTAGACTAATCTAAAAAATACAAGGATAGTTTAACAAGTATTTGTGACTTTGAATGCCTGTGTATGTCTTGAACCTTGGTAGATTTGAAACCATAATGGTCTGAGCTTTTTTGGTAAATTGGGTTTTGGGAAAATCCCAGTCTAAATAATTTCTCAAAGGAGCATGATGACTTAGATTTGAGCAGCAGACGGTCGCCACTCTTACCACAAGACCAAAACACTTCCCCAAGCCTCCTGTTTGGGAGTAAGTGCATCGTGTACACCTGACACTCTATTTAGAAGTCCCATTCACTGAAGGGGAATAGAAAACAATAAAGGTGGGCTTTTCCTTTACTATTCAGCATGAATTGGGGGAAGAAAAACAAATATTGGTTTACCTTTCCAGGTTAACACTTGCCTTCTTTTTTATTTAAATACTTAAGATTTAGTACATTTTCAAGTTTTTGATGTAAATTGTAGTGTCTCGTGTTTAGAAATGGAATAAATCATCTACTTTAACCCACTGTTTTATAGATTTGTAAACTGGGGCCTGACACAATTTCGTTGCTTGTTTAGGACATGTAGAGGAAGTAGAAGGACCAAACAGTAGGTGTGCCTGAGTCTCTAGTTCTGTAGTCTGTCTGTCTGTCGATGTTGCTGGCTACGGATGAAATGGTCTGTGTTAATTCATGACACTGTATAGTTTTTTTATTCTGTGACAGCTTTCGTTCCCTTACTTCCTAGAATTAGCCGGTAAATATTTCAGCAGTTAAGTTGCTTGTTATTATCTGGGTGTTTCTGTTAGTACATTGAAAGAAAGTTTTACTCGGAGACTTGGCATTAGAGATGATAATAGCGCTATATGGATTTCTTGTCTTTACCATTCTCTTTAGTCTCTGAGTTTGGCTTTTTGTGTGTTTATATTTACATTTTTCCAAAGACTGATTATTTCTTCTAAATGTATAGTTTCCCCTTGTGCTTTAGTACATGAATATGTAGCAAAAGTACAAAACAATTTTTTTCAAGTGAAAGGGAAAACCTAACTTTAAAATGGCCCATGAGGTTGCTTGAATTATTTTCTATTATTATTATTATTTTTATTGTTTCAGCTATTATATTTGTTCCCACTTTTCTCCCACTTCCCTCCCTCCCCCAGCCCCACCCTGGAACTGTTGTTTTATCACTTATAATAGGCTTGTCCCAGCCAAACAGCATTAAATAATTGATAAGGTTTGAGACATAAGGTCTGTTAATATTTATCTTCCTCGTGGTTGCACATCAGTTACTGCTTCTGTAGCAGTTAATCTGAAAGGAAATAACAGTTAATACTACACAACACACCATTAGTTGGGTTTTTTTTTCTTTTTCCAGAGAGAGCCATCATTCATCAGTGCATCTGTTTTGCATTTTAAAGCTTAAGGTGTCTGCTAGTACATTTTGATGTTCACTTGATGTGCTTAGTGTCCAGAGATTTACATTTCATGATATATATATTAAGTGTGGTACAGAAATTACAATTGGGGATCCAACCTTTGCATTGCTATTTGGCCTTGAAAAGGTTTTTACACTTAACAGTTTTTTTCTCTAACTACAGAACTGAAAACTTCCATAGAGTTTTAGAAGATGCCAAGTAATATTTTTATAACAATGGCTAAAAACCATCCCCACTCCATACTTTTTCTAATCCTAAATGTGTGAAGCTATAAATTTTAGTATTTAAATGTATAACTGGCCCCTAAAGCACCAAGCGAAACTAACTTGAAAATAATATTTTAGCTAGGAGACAAAGGCAACAGCAGCCTTTTGTGGAAAAATGCACTGATTTTGCCCTAGAAATAAATGAAAGTTTGCATTCAGAATTTTAACTTCCAAGACCGTAATTATTTCTATTGATACTGAATCACTGAGTCTTATTGATAAACATAAGCTAATGGTTCATCAGAAAGCCTGTATGATATGTAAGAGTGTTTCACCTTTGGATCCATTTATTCTTCAAAAGATAAAAAAATCTTGGCTGTCTTTTATTCTTCTCTCTAAAACCCATTTCAATTAGGTTTCTTTCTGCTCTGTTCCACCAGAACTGCTGTGGTTAGGATCCCTAATTTACTCTCGGTAGCTAAATATCCATGGCTTCTTCTCAGTCCTTTTCTTAATCCACTTGACATCTGGTGTCATTCCTTCCTGGTAGTCTCCATGCTTCATCAGCTGCCCTTCTCCTTCTCCTTCACTGATTCTTCCTTGCCTCCGTGACCTCATAACATTGACGTGCCCCAGACCCTGGTCCTTCACCTCTTCTTTTTCTTCTTTTTCTTTCCACACTTGACCCCTGCCCTGCCCTGCCCTCCCCCCCACATTATTCCCTAGTGTGGCTGTTTTATCCAGTCACTTATCTAGCTGCCTACTAGACTTCACTAACATGTCCAAAGGGAAAATACATATCCCACTCTTCCCCTTAGAGTGCCCTTTTTCCTTAGTATTTTCCATGCCATCTGACTGAAATTCCATTCTTTCAGCTGCTGTTTATTTTCTCACGCAGCTTCTCCTTCTGAAAATGACAGTGGGCGTGCCTTCTGCACGAGTCCAGATCCGTTCTCGTTATCTCGCCCACCACAACCTTGGTCTGGGCGCCAGCATCCCTTATCTAGATCATTGCAAAGCCTTCTGACTCATCTCCCTGCTTTTGCCTTTGCCCTTTTTCTGTTTTGAGTTATAGTGGGCAGAGTGGTTTAGGTCAGATTATATTACTCCTCTGTCAAAAGCTTTCCATCTGACCCAGGGTACAAGCCCCCGCTCCTTACGGTGGCTTCCGGTACCTTGTTAACTACGCATGTCTGAGTCTTCCTCGGCCGCTTCCGTTGAGCCACTGGTTCTTCCCTGAGATAGCTCCATCACTTTTCTGTTCAGATCTTTCAAATAACGTCTTTATGTTATTTCTCTGAAAACATCGTCTAATATACTGGGCATTATTTAATGTCTTTTTACGCAGATATGTAAGTGTCATGAAATCAAGATTTTTCTTTTTTATTCTTATTCACTGCTATGTTCCTGTTATCTAGAAAAATGCCTGGCATAGAGTAGGAGCTCAGTAAATTGGTTAATGAATAAATGAAAAGAAACGTACTAGTAAAATATGTCAAAAAAACCCCACAGTATTTGAGAACAGGCCTGAGTATCTGCTTTCATTATTGCAAGATCATTCTTACCGACCACCAAACCACGTTCCGCTGTTGATCAGCTTTGTAAAATTCATTAACCCTCACTTGCCAAGTTATGCCTTAGTTTTTGTGCCACAAGTAGCACTAGTTACAATTACTGTAGTTCAAAACTCAGTTAACCAAACATAAATTAACTGAATTAGTGCTAGGCTTTTAATGGCTGTGGGAGATATCATAAAGAAGCTGGTGATCAGTGAGCATTGTGTGTAAAATAGTGGCCCAATTAAAATGAAATCTCTGGTTCCTATTTCAGACGTGTGAATGCCTGGGACTCTGGAGTTTGTAGTTACTGCTTTTTGTACATTTTCAGTGCTGAGAAGGTGGAGAAGGTGGTCACAGCTTTTCACATCTGTGCAAACTCATCTTGAACTAGTTCCTATTCCCTATGTGTTTTATTTAGAATGACTTGGCTTAAAATAATCTCTAAATGATTAGTTCCCTTACAATATGTGTAACCATTTCCAAATGGTGATTATTGGCTGGGTTTAACAATTTCAGAGGCTCTGCAGTTTTTAGCTTGAAGAATTTTTGTTGATATCATCACTTACCTTCTTTGCATAGCCATGCCAAAAAGAGGCAGGGGAGGTAGATTTAAAAAGGAAAGGAAATTAGAAAAATAAGATTTAGAAGATGGATATAACACACAGGAATGATGAAAGACTTCTCTGAAAAATATAGTTCATTAAAAAATTGTTTTATACCTACCAAATAGTGTATTGTTTAAAAGCATGCTCAGTAAACCAGAAGTTAACAGTGCATCCAAGATTTTCAGTTCTGATTTATATTCAATGATTATAATGTGACAGGTTTTAGTAACAATCTCAGATTTTAGTTGTCCAAGCCATTGCTTCATTTATTGATTTGTTAAAGTCTAGGAACTACATTCAGAGTGTTACATGTACTCATTCTTGTGTGCTAAGAGACAATAGGTAAGCATTGGAGGTTCCTCTTCTAGTTTATTTTTAGTGCAAATCTTTACTCCTTGAAAATTATTCCAGTTTTATATAAGAAGTGTGAAACTTTCAGATCTTGGCTCCACACGTGCACAAGTGCTCGGTGACCTGGGAACCTTTCCGAGCCCCAGCCTTTTCATCTGTACGAAGGGTGGTGGTGCTGGTGTTGATGAGAAGGGGTTTTGAATGGTATCTGGTTTCTATGTGTTTTGTGAGGTTTAACTTTTAAAACACTTGGCTACCTGCCTGGTGTTTTAAGTTCTTAGTTGTAATTTTTGTGCCTTACTTTCCTCATCTGTAAATTGGGGATAATTAATCATTTTTATATAGCATACTGAGAAAGATAAATAAGTAAATATACGTGAAACACTGAGTGCAATGACTGCCACATAATAAGCACTGTATGTGTTGCGTCTTACGAACATTATTTTCTATGCATTTCAGTCTTCCCAGACCTGAGGAGCTTAAAGCACAGCCACAGCACAGCTTTTTGTACTTAGGGCGTTAATGTCTGCGTTCAGCAAGAATGTGCTACACAGTCTGTGCTCTTTATAAGAAGCTTTTGCACAAATCTGGGACACTCTGCTTCTTAAATTAATTCATTACCAGTTAGGGAACATCTCTTCTTGAGTGGGAGGAATCCAGGGCCAGTACTCAGGTCTCCCTGAACAGTAGCTGCTTCCACACATGATTTGTGCACATGCAAAGTAGGGTTATGTTCTTGGACTAGGAATGGTTTAGAAACAAAAAGTAAAAATCTTTTTAGATACTTTATATATGGTTTTCTCTCTTATTCTCTTTATTAATTAATAAAAATTGATTATTATGTCCAATCTAATGCTCTTAAAGGAGTAAGAGAAATCCTCACTTTTACAGTCAGTGTTTCAGTTTTAGTTTCATGCATGTTTTTTACTCTAAATACATCATTCATTTAAGTCTTCTGTCATCTCTGAAAACCTGCATATCAGAGGACACTTGCATATGTGCCTGCTAGTTTTACGGCAGTTTCTGCAGAGCTAATGAGGAACAAAGCTGCCGTGGCCAGCCAGTTCACTCTGTTTTGTTATTCCTGTGTATGTATAAGCAGAGAATAAACACTAGATAATACGATGTCATCAGAATATAGACTTTAATTAGTTCCAGGAATGTTGAAAAGATTCTTTTTAAAGTAATTCCAAGAGATTACAACTTGGGAGTCAGTTAAGAAGCAATCTAGAAAGTTGTTTCTGTCAGTGTTGAATTACACTTCAGTGATAGGTCTATTACCTCCAGGACAATCATTTTTCATCTGAAGCTAATGCGTAAAAGATAACATTACCTTTTTTATTGTTTCTTGAACTTATTTTTCATTCCAAATACTATTGAATATCCCCAGGTATTAAAATGCTCTTCTATTGAACTTTGCCTGCTACTTCCTTATTGCTCATTAGAGGGCTAGCTTGGTGTATTGGTTGTCTTTAAGCCTAGACAGATGTATTCTACAGCTCATTTTTTATTGATTGTAAACTTTATAGTGAGTTACTATGAAGAGAGGGGATGGGGCATTATCCACACATCAGAATGTTATTTTCTGAAGCATCCTTTATTAGGAGGCAAGGTGCAGTACTAGTAGAACAACAGCTTTGGTGTCAGATCCTGACTTCACTTGCTGATTGTGTGACTTTGAACAACTTATCTTCTCTGAGCCCCACTTTCTTTATATTTAAGATTAGAGTCAATGTTGTGTGCATCTCATGCAACAACATGCGCATAAGTTTCTATTCTTAGGAAATGCTAGTCCTTGTCTTTTTACTACCCCGTTCTGACTCTTTCCCTCTCACCAAATGGAATGGGCAGCCGATGAAGCCCAGAGTAGTTACATTTAGCTAGATAACCCCTACCTTTAGGCCATACTCTAGTGTTTATAAGAGATCTGTAAGCACTACAGCAGCGGTCTAGTCATTGCTTCTGTGTGATGAAACATACAGGAAAGCATGCACTGCTTCTGCCACGTGTAAAAATATAACACATGAAATTATACTCTAATTGCTTACGATTTTTTAAAGAGTACTTTATATTTTTATCTTAAATTTGTAGGATAAATTCATTGAACTATATTACTTATAAAATATTTATTATAAGAGTGAAAATAGTACCTTTAAAGTTGGTAAGGAAATGACAAAATGTATTTTACAAATCAAGAATATAAACTTCCATCATCATAAAAATAAAGTAAATGCTAAAATTCTGCTCAGTTCTAAAGATCAGAAAACACTGCCAAGACTACTCACTAGAAATGTCGATGGGCAGTTTATTTAATATGTTAGCTATATAATTCTATTTTTCCCCAACAGGAGAGCCTGACAAGGAGTTGAACCCTAAGAAGAAGGTTTGGGAGCAGATCCAGCCTGACCTGTACACTAATGAAGAGTGTGTGGCCACCTACAAAGGAGCTCCCTTTGAGGTGAAAGGGAAGGGAGTGTGCCGGGCTCAAACTATGGCCAACAGTGGAATAAAATAAAATTAAATTAAAATGCTGCAGTTACTGAAAAACATTAGAAAAAATAAAACCTTAATAACAATAAAAAGAAATACATTTGTCACTTATACCTAAAATAGAACTGGCTCATTTTTGTGTTATTTCTCTTCTAGACTATTAGTCTTTTATCTTGTATATATTGTTTCAGTTGATTAGAAAAGCACTATATTTTTACCTGTAATTTTTGATCCTTTATAATGTAGGGAGGAAATATCCTATGTTTTGTGATGATTTATTTTTTAGCAGGAATGTTAGTTAGCAGATTGTTTTCCCTTTATGCATTTTTAGATAACTTGAACTAGGTTAACACTCAGTTTCTTATTTGTAAGCACATGATGCATGAAATTTCAAGAACTTGGATTTTTAGTATATTGTGTATCTGTGTCATGAAGGTCCTCTCTTCAAAAATGACAAGTTAGAATTTGTGTAAGGTTTATCAACCAGTCATATTGTAATATTGAAAATGAACAACTGTTGATTCTAGAGTCAAACATCGTAAAAGCTAAGACACATGGCATTTGAACATTATTGCTATTTTTGCCAAAGTAACCCAAACTTTTTAAAAAGAAATTTCCAACTGTGTTTTGAACTTTTCATTCTATTCAGCAAAGTAATTAGTAGTAAACTTTGACTATGAAGTGTAAATACATTGCAAAGTGTTGCCAATGTACTTTCCAATAAATCGATTGGAAAAGCGGCAGTCTATTTTTTACTCCAGCTGACTTTAAAGATTCCGTGGATAGCTAACAAAACATTATTTACAGCGTCTCACTTTTAGAAGAGCATTTAAGATTGCTATATTTTGCTTTTTCATGAACCATCATACTGTCAGTGTATCAAAGGAACTGGCAGCCAAAACCTTAATATACATTAAGGCATCAGATGCTTAGTTTCACTCACTTAGATATTCTAGGAACAATAAAAATTAACTTAAGAGTTACTAGCTTCAATTTTATCAGCCTTGAGGTGATGACTGATGATTCGGGCTACCTAAAAAGAAATGCATCTGTGGAAGTAGGAGTACAGATGTCGTTTGAAAGAAAAATCTCTCAGTCAAAAATCTTGCACGATAGCTCTTGATGCCTCCAATAAGGAGAGGAAAAACAAGATTTTTCAACAACCCTACATGCCGAGTTATAAAAGGTTCATTTATTTAAGGCCATGGAACTCTGATTGGCCAGGAAATGATACCATAATAGAATTTAATCATCTTTCTGGAAAACTGGGTATTTATTAACAGCATCATTAACATATGTTGATAACTAAATACAAATGAATTTCCAAAGTTACTTTGTTCTGAAGATCCATTATTCTTTAGGAAATAAAGAATGTGACAAAGTCTTTTGTGATTCT
>VMDR010038335.1:0-10001 GCA_007922815.1 Macrotus californicus | reverse complement strand
GGGATATTTATTCTAGTTCTGTGAAATACACCATTGGTATTTTGATACGAATTACAGTGAACCTATAGACTGCTGTGAGTAATATCAACACTTTAATGATGCTAATTCTTCTTTTTCATGAGCACAGTATATGTTTCTATTTATATGTATCTTCTTTATTGCCAATGTCTTATAATTTTCTGAATACAGATCTTTTACTTCCTTGGTTAAATTTATTCCTAGATATTTTTTAAAGTATATTTTATTGATTATGCTATTACAATTGTCTCTATTGTTTTTCTCTCCTTTATTGCCCTCCTCCCTGTCTATGCTCTCCCTCTCTATTTTGTGCCTGCTTATTATGCTTCTGATTCCCTGTACCTTTTCCCCCATTCTCCACATCCCCCTGCCCACTGATAACCCTCCATGTGATCTCCATTTCTGTGATTCTGTTCCTAATCTAGTTGTTTCCTTAGTTTTTGTTTTGTTTTTTAGGTTCAGTTGTTGATAGTTATGAGTTTGTTGTCTTTTTACTGTTCACAGTTTTTGATCTTCTATTTCTTAGATAAGTCCTGTTAATATTTCATTTAATAAGGACTTGATGATGGTGAACTCCTTTAACTTAACCTTATCTGGGGAGCACTTTATCTGCCCTTCCATTCTAAATAACTTTGCAGGGTAGAGTAATCTTGGATGTCGGTCCTTGACGTTCATGACTTTGAATAATTCTTTCTAGCCTTTTCTTGCCTGTAAGGTTTCTTTTGAGAAATCAGCTGATAGCCTTATGGGAACGCCTTTGTAGGTAACTCTTTCCTTTCCTCTTGCTGCTTTTAAGATTCTCTCCTTATTTTTAATCTTGGATAACCTAATGATGATGTGTCTTGGTGTGATCCTTCTTGAGTTCAATTTCTTTGGGACTCTCTCAGCTTCCTAAACTTCCTGGAAGTCTATTTCCTTCACCAGATTGGGGATGTTTTCTTTTATTATTTGTTCAAATAAGTTTTTAATATTTTGCTCTTCCTCTTCTTCCAGCACTTTCATGATTTGGATATCAGAATGATTAAAGTTGCCCCAGAGGTTTCTAAGCCTCTCCTCATATTTTTGCATTATTTTTTCTTCATTTTTTCCTGGTTGAATGTTTATTTCTTCCTTTTGTTCCAAGTCATTGATATTAGTCCAGCTTTCCTTCCCTTCACTGCTAGTTCCCTGTATATTTTGCTTTATTTCACTTTGTGTAGCCTTCATTTCTTCCTTCATTTTGCCACCAAGCTCAATCAATTCTGTGAGCATCCTGATTACCAGTGTTTTAAACTCTGCATCAGACAAGTTGTCTCTTAGTCACTTAATTCTTTTTCTGGAGTTTTGATCTGTTCTTTCATTCGGGCCGTATTTATTTATCTCAGTGCACCTGTTACATGGAAAGGGGCAGAGCCTTAGATATTCACAGGGTGAGCAACCTTCTTTGCTGCGATGTGGCATTGTCATCTGAATGAATGCTTCTTTAATTCCTCGGTTGTTGGACTTCCATGTAAATGTTTTTCTGGTAGTTCTGGTTGCTCTTTGTATTTAAATTCAGTGTCATCCTTCTTTTGGTTTTGTGAGGAAGGAAAGTGTTTCCGCCTATGTCTCCGTCTTGGCTGGAACTCCCCTCCTAGGTAATTTTGTCAGTGCAGTTGTACATGGGAAATGACATATTCTTTTTGGAAGAAAAGAATGTAAATAGTTCTGCCACACTCATGTTTATTACTGCCTAGGCTTATAGGCAGTAGAGTGTGCATTCTCCTTTTGAACATTCCATGTATTTCTATTATATCATATTTATTTATTCATTTAAGATTTATTTTTGAATACCTTCTTGGCACTGGGGATACAGTGTCAAGGAAGGACAGTACAGATGAAATTTCTTTCCTTGTGTCACAAGGAGCCCACTATATACTATGTGACTGTTTTGTGTTGTACATTTGTTCTTTCACTAGACTAAGCTCCTCCAGTGGTTATAACACAGGCTCTGAAGTGAGACTGACTTGGACCTAATCCCAACCAGGTGGTCTTGGGAAAATTGCCAAAATTCTCTGTGACTTATTTGTCTCACTTGTAAAACGGGGCTTGTAACTGTCCTTTCCTTTCTGTGTTAGTACTGTGTTTCCTTTCATGAGGATGAAATGAGTTAAGACATAGCTTTCTTCTAATAAATCCCTAGTAGTGTGAACTCTTACTACCTTCCTCTGTACCTTAAGCAGGACCAGTTTCATGGGTGTGTGACCTCTGTAGTCACTAAGGGCCCTACATTTAGTAGGGTTTGATGTTTGGTTTCATGTTCTGCTGTTGCTGTTCTGAAATTCTTAATTTTTGAGTATTTTCATTTTTGCATCAAGCTCTGCAATTATGTGTTTAGTCCTGATAAACACACATTAAATAGCCATTAAAAATCTTTTGAAAAAACATTTTTTCAAAGAATAAATAAATGGATGAATTTAGCCAAGCACAGTTGTCAGCTCAAGCATTTACTGTCCTAAAGAGCAAGTCAGGTGGCAAAATTAATCTTTGATATTGACTTATCCTGCCCCTGCCCTTGGACCAAAACTCTATCTTAGGACCTTATTCTTATCATCCAACCCATTCATTTCCCAGGAAACTGGAATCTTGACAAGCTGCCAAGCAGAGCAATTCCCAAACAGGGCAATCCCCCATTCTCCAAATCACAGTCTACATGCATCCACTGCCCCACATCCTCTCTCCCTCTTCAGCATCCTGGGATAAGGCATTCCTGTTTTCTTCATCCTCATCTGGCAGACAGGGAAATGGAGGCTCAGAAACAATAAGGTTCATTAAGAATACCCATGCAGTCCAGTAACTCTGACTGGCCAAGTTTCTAGTTTTATAAAAACTCTAACTACAACCCCAGAATCTATACAAATCATTTTTAGAGTGGTCAGTCATAGGATAATAGGAGGCTTAATCTGAGATTGTGCCCCAAACTTAATGGCAGCCCATCCTGTGACACTTTAGCCTGCTGAGACAAGCAAGGATAAACTCACCTTCTCCTTCCCTACATGGGTACCTTGGTCAGTGGGTACTTGAGGCTCTTTGTTTTTCAATGTTTGTTGAGAGTCTGCAACACGCAGGCTTTGTGTAAAAGCCAGCAATGCCACCCTAAGCAAAAGATACCAAAGGGCCTGCCCCTTTAACAGAGGAAACAGATAAAAAACTAACTAAATAAACAAACAGTATATGGTATACCAAGCATGCTAAGCACTATGGAGAAAAATTAGGAAGAAGAAATGAACATTTTAGAGTGGAGATTCCAGTGAACTAGGATTGTTAGGGCAAGCCTCAATGAGGACACAATAAATAAGACCTGAAGAAGGTGAAGAAGCAGGTTAATGTAGCTTCTAGAGAAAGAGCATTCCAGGCAGAGGGAACTGCCAGTGCAAAATCCTTGAGGCATTATCTGTGGTTCATACTGTAGGGAAATCTCTGAATGGACAGGGGAGCTTTGTCAAATCCCAACCCCACCCCCCATCCCCAGCCCCAGTCTCCATCTCTGTTTAGTTGCCTGCAGACAAATCCAATCTATAGGCTTTTGAATAATTATTTATTGAGTCTCTACCAATGGCACTGCTTTACATAGCATTATAGTGGGTTTTTTGTTTGTTTGTTTCTATTAATTTGGGGTAGACATATTTAAACAATAGAGTTTACAACAAAATTTCAGTATTGAACTTGGCTTAAGAAATGAGACTAGCACTCACTGGGCCCACAGGACTGTGAGTAATAATCTGTCCCTTTAGAGGCCACAGCCTTCCTGTTCGCCACAGACCCAGCAAGACCCAACAGATCTCTCCTATGCAGACTGTCTAGCCTGGATGCCTTGGAGTTTGCTCCCTGCCTAGGGGAGCCCCTAATAATACAGGACACATGCCCTTTGCTCTGCATGAGGGACAGGCATCCCTTCCAACTCGGGAGACTTGGAAGGGTCTGGAAGAAGCCCAGCCTGTATTTTTCTTCCCAGAACTGGGTGTGATATGGGGCTGGGATTGTCAATGAGAAGAGGGTCTGAGGCTTCTCTGAGCCCATCACATGCTTCTGCATTGGCAGCTGCAACAGGGCCCCTTGGAGATATCTCTCCTTCCTCCACATACACACAATCTAGGGCCCCAGACAGAATTATTTCACTTCTCAGTTCTGTTGTGGCCCCCAGAAGAACTGCGTGGGGAACTCTCCATCTGCCTGCCCTGAGAAAAAGGAGTGCCCATTAACCTCGGTTCTCCAATATAGCATCAATCCCACCTGCTTTCCCTCTCCTATACTTCACACAGCCTTGAAACTCTAGACCATCCTCCAGATGGCACCTACGTGGGTTTGTGTATATGTTGGGTGTGGTGTGAGTGTGGTCCTTGTGCGTGGTGATGAGGATGCCCTGAGTGTGGAATGAGAGGGCCTCTGCATGCCCATGTGAGTGTGTGAGCGAGCCTTCATGACTGGGTATTTTGTGTGTGTCTGAGTGGCTGCAACATCCTTACTCCCGACAGGACTTGCTGTAGCAGGCTTCTCCTAGCCAGCCTTCATCCCTTCAAAGGCACTCCAGCTCAGGAACAAGTCCCCTTCGGCCTCCCTCAGAGTCAACATACACACTAAGATACCTGCACACTTCCCTCCAAGCTCAGCTTGTCTAGTCCAGGAGAGCTGAAACTTCCTGCACACCCTACTTGCTCAACAGCCTTCCTTTCCCCCCTGGGGCTTTGGGTAGAGAATCCTCTCTGGAGAGGGACTGGAAGTGAAGTGGCTGGGAGGAGAAGGCAAACTGAGGACACACTGCAGAACTAGGGGCCGCAGTAGGACAAGAGGGTCCCACCCGCACAAGACCCTTCTACAGGGTGTGACCGTAGGGGTAGCCATTCCCGGTTCCGACCCCTGTCTTCTTCTGGGGTTTCCGGGTCGAACTCCTCTCCTGAAACAGGAGTCCAGAGGAGGCAGCCGTGACCCCTCCTCCAGAGCATCTCACTCCCACCCATACACTCTTCCCTGACCCATCCCTTGTCCAGGCAGTTGCTGATTGGCTGTAGGGGCGGTGTCTTCGTACTCCCACCCACCCCCTCCTCCCGCTTCTAGGCGGCAGCCGAGCCGTCAGAGGTGGGAGGCGCAGACACAGGTTCTGGGAGCCCCTGCTGAATCCCTGCAGCCAGCTGGAGGGCTGAGCCGGGACTCCGTGCGCCCGGGTGTGGAAGGAGCAGAGGGGACCAAGGCCTAGGGTAGAAGCACATACTGCGGGGAGAGAGGCACTGCTGCTCCAGCTGCTGCCTTGGTCGCCGCCACCAGTGATCCAGCGTGCAGAGCTGGACCTGCAGGCCTGGCGCAGAGAGGGGGAACGAGGGATGCGCTCATGGAGCACACGCACGTCCACTTCGCAGCCAACAGCTCGTTGTCCTGGTCCCCCAGCTCGACCTGCAGCTTGGGCTTCGTGCCTGTGGTCTACTACAGCCTCTTGCTGTGCCTTGGTTTACCAGGTGAGGGGCACAGGGGAGAGGGAGGGAAGATGGGAGCACTAAGTACCGGGTGCCCTTGCCCAGGATCCACCTTTTCTGTGTGATCTTTGCTGTCCTCTCTGAAAAAGTTTAAGTCTAAAGGTCAACTGCAGACATTTCCAGACTGCGGGGAAAGGAAGTTGCTGTAGCCTGGCGGGACTCGTGTGTGTGTGTGTGTGTGTGTGTGTGTGTGTGTGTGTGTGTGTGTTTCACGTGTGCACAGCAGGCGATGGGCAGTGTGTGATTGTGGGTTGGAAGGTGCTGGTGAGTATCTGTGTGCACGTCTGAAGGGATCGTTGTCTGCAAGGGGGGTCCAGTGAGGACTGTGTGTGTGATTTAACTGCACATCCAGACAGGTGGCTTTGTGGAGATTTCAATTCTCCCATCCTCCCCATGTTCTTCCCAACCCAGGGACACCTCTGCCCCACCAGGTGTCCCTGCCAACCTGGGGCCAAGCTGCAGACCCTGATGCTGGGAGGTCTCTTGCTGGGAAAGGGTAGGCACTAGGATGGAGGCAAGACTGATTCTGCTGCCCTGTTAAGCAGGTACCCTCTCCAGGCCAGCTAAGAAAAGTCAAGAGTGTCTCTGGGACCATGTTCTGGCCAGGGCAAAGATGCAGAGACACAGAGGTGGGCTGCCAAGGCTACCACCTCAGGTGGTTACAATCTCCTTAAGGACAAGCCTCGTCCTTGGCTTTCTGATCAGGTCCACCAACTCTGGTCAGGTGTCTGCTGCTGCAGATGTCCCACATCTTAACATCTTCTCCAAAATGTCACTGAGATTTGTGCTGAATTTCTGAAGACAACTGGTGGGGGGACAGGGGGTGCTTGCCTGTGAGAGAGGAGAAGGCATTTCCTGGGTCTGTAGCTTTAGATGGTCCCTTCTTCCAGATAGTGCCTGAGACAGCTTGTGTAGCAGAAAGATTCCTAATGAGCACTTGCAGGCAGATGATAGAGACCAACAGAGGGGAACAGAAAGAAAAAAATGCAATGTACAGACTAGAATTGTAGCATCATCACCCCAACATCTTCAGTATCCTGGGATCCTGGGAATTTGAGAACTATATTTCTGAGAGCCTGTCTGAGATTTCCATCCCAAAACATTCACATAGTTAGCCAGGGCCCCTGATGAGGCAGTTTAAATAAATCCCCCTTCCAAATTAGGCAAGGACCAGAAACCATAAATTTACTAATGCTGCCCTGCCCCAGCAACCCCTGTCCCTGTCCACAGTGAGTGATGAGGCTTTTATTACCAACTAATTGCTCTGGCTGCCCTGGGAAAGAGACCCAGCCTTTGATTCACCCTGCTGGGGCAGCTGCACTGGGGCAGCTACACATGTCCTTGTCCTCATAATTACCTTGAGCCGGAATTGATTTTGGTCCAGTTTGCATTCCCCCACCCCCTCCCCCTATCTGCCCTCCTGAGCATCTCCCAGAACTCTCCTTTGGGGAGTGAGTTTTTCAGAAGGTTGCTTAATGGTGATACTTGCTGAACTGGTAAAGTGAAAAGCTCACTCTCCCCTGCAGCCCTCACACCAGAATGTATCTACCCCATCCCTCCACCCCTCCATCTTCTCTGCTCGCTGAAGAAGCCACTCTCTAAGACATTTTTTTCTGAAAAGCCATCAGGGGAAGTTGACATAAAAACAGGGGGAGGATGACCCAAAGCAGAGAAGTGAGGATGAGGAGAACAAGGGAACACTCAGACCTTCAAACACCTCAAGGTGAAAGTCAAGGCACCTCATATCTTCACAGCCTAAATCCTATGACAACCAGGGCCTTCTAGACCCATAGCATTGGCACCTACTTATACCAGGCATGGTGCTAGGCATGGGCTCATTAAGGCTGAGCCCATGGCTTAGAGACTTTAAAAGTGGGAGAAGGGCAGGGGACTTGGGTTGGGATCAGAAAGTGGATGGCAGTGATGTGCTCTTAACACTGAACTAAGTCTATGACCATCTACTCCATCTACTGTGTGAAACTTCTAAGGAGATGCCAAAGGGACACAGAGACCCTTGGGCAGTTCCTGGAGTCAAGGAGCTCACCAATGTACGCTTATGACTCTAGGAGCAGCAAAGGATGCAGGACCCAGCATTCTGGAGGATTGGAAATGCTCCTACGTGAAGCTCCTGGACTGAGAGTGGTTGGTTTTGTTAATTGATTGCAAGCTGATTCAAAGGTGAAACCCTTAAGCCACTCTCTTAATATCATAAGGGCAGGCAAGTCTGCCCCTGTGACTAAGAGTGCAGACTGTAAAATGAAGCAGACCTGGGTGTTAATTTCTGGGCCTTTTGTATCTCTGTGCTTTCATTTCCACATCCGTAAAAGGGTTTTATGAGAGTGGTGAGAAATAACAATGTTGACTGCGGTCACGGCACAAGTTAAGCACTGGGCTTAGTGCCTGACACCAACACATTGCTTGCTGCTGTGCTGTTTCAGTTTTGGTGATCAGGAAGCTGATTTTGTTGTAAGGATGACGGGGTGCTCAGGCTGCCGTGAGCCAGAGAAGGGACTGGGAAGTATACAGAGAAAGGTCCTTAGCTCAACACCTACTTCTCATGCTAAGCTCACTGTAGTCTTCCCCTCCCTTCCCAACCACAGCCACCAGCAATTAGCAAACTGTCATTATCCTGCCACAGACTGGGAGGCCCAGCTATGCTGAGTGTGAAGTAACAGACCACAAGGCTTAACAATATTGTTGAAAACAGATTTTAATTGAATCACTTTTCCTGGCAGTGGACTCACCCCACTTCTAAATTCTTACCATGGTGGTTGGAAATGTGAATGGGAACTGAGGGAGTGATGGGGAGCAGTTGAGTGGCAACGAGAAAAGGTCAACGTTTCTTACCACTTTCAGTCTCTTGATTGAGAGCAAGAGCTTAGGACAGGTCATGTGGCCCAACACTCCACCTCTAGGAATTGCCACAGACTGATGAATTTAACTGGTTTGATGTGGGATGCAGGCAACTCTGATGTTGAAGTATGGACAGAGTTCTGCCACTTAAAAATTTCTAACTTTGTCCTGGCTGGTGTGGTTCAGTGGATTGAGTGCCAGCCTGCAAACCAAAGGATCGCTGTTTTGATTCCCAGTCAGGGCACATGCATGGGTCGAGGGCCAGCTCCCCAGTGGGGGACGTGCATGAGGCAAGCACACATTGATGTTTCTCTCCCTCTCTTTCTCCTTCCCTTCCACTCTTTGTAAAACTAAAAAAAAAATAAAATCTTTAAAAAAATTTCTAACTTGTCTATACCACAATTTTCTCTCCTTGTTAAATCAAGGAGCAGTAGTATCTACTACCCAAAGTGTAGTGTATATTAAATAAGATTATCTATATAATCCATTGCATGACAATACCTTCATTACTGCTGGGAATTTCTTTGAACTAACCTCAGTCCTTAATGCTGTGTGCTCAGTTGTAAAAATTGCTGGTTCAGCTGTTCCTTAAACTCAATCTCTTTCCTCCTTCTTTTAAAGTAAGCACGATGTTTCTAACTTTTTGAAACATATACAGTAAATCCAGCAGAGGTGACAAGTAGAGTTGGGGACTCTGATTGGGTCAGCTGAGATAAGACAGTGCAAAGCAAGAGGCAGTGCAAGAGGAGCCTAAATGCCTAAATGCCTGGGGGAAGAGTGTGGAAGGCAGGGCAGTTGAGCCCATCTATAAGGAAGGAGCAACACAAAATTAAACTGATTCAAAAGACAGTCTTTAAATTTTACCTACTAAATGGCACCACGAGTGTTAAGGGAGACAAGGTGAGGAAGATGACAGCTTGAACCTACATACCACCAAGCAGATGGGAGTGTTTCCAAACTGCTAAGTAAGGGTAATAATGCCTGCCTGTGAGGGTTGGTGCAAAAGGAAAGGAAGTGACTGGTTTATGGCCTGACAGTCACTGTTGTTGTCAATCAAAAGTGGGAAAATAGTGACTGGTAAGCTGGTCTGAGCTCTCCAGATATACGCTCTTCTGCCTGTAAACATCTTGAGAGACAGTAGTGAACAAATTAGGAGTACAAAGTCTAGAGTTGGACCTCTGGGATTTGAGTCCTGGCTTTGCTGCTTATAAGCTGTGTGACCTTAGGCAAGTGACAACATGTTGACTTAGTTTCCTCCTCTGTAAAGTGCAGGTACACATAGTACATACTTCATGGGGTTACTGAGAGGATCCAATGGGTTAAGTATTTAAGATGTCTGGCACATAGTAACTACTATAAAAGCTTTTTTTTATCATTTAAAATTAGGAAAATCAATCCTGGCTGGTGTGGCACAGTTGGTTGGCCATTGTCCCATAAACCAAAAAGTCCTAGGTTCTGTTCCTGGTTAGGGCACATGCTAGGTTTCTGGATCGGTCTCCCATCAGGGCAAGTGCAAGAGGCAACCAATTGATGTTTCTCTCTCACATTGATGTATGTGTGTGTGTGTGTGTGTGTGTGTGTGTGTGTCTCTCTCTGTCTGTCTTCCCACCCCTCCCCCTCTCTCTAAAGTAAATAAACATGTCC
>VMDR010038334.1:0-10000 GCA_007922815.1 Macrotus californicus | reverse complement strand
TAAAATGAAGAAACTGATAATGATGGATTTATTACAATTGTTTTGTTAATTAACATCAAGTGTTCAGTGCTGAGAAAATTTGTCTCTAACTGATTTCGAACTTTGCAGATTGGAATTGTAGTCTGGGAAAATGGAACATGTCACCTGTGTCTGAAAGTCTGGGCCTTGTTGGTCAGCACAACAAAGTGAAGCAGCGTCTTTATCTGAAATGGGACCTGAGATTCAGGTGAGGGCTTTTGAACATAATATTTCACATTTATGTATCTTGTGTATTTTCCAAGGACGTAAGATCCAAAGTACTCTTTTAACCCCGGTGGTAAAATAAAATGTTCCTAGTCCTGGTTGCTCAGTTGGTTTGAGCTTTGTCCTGCACACCAAAAAGGTTGTGACTTTGATCCCCAGTCAGGCGTGCATCCGGGAGGCAGCCCGTCGCTGTTTCTCTCTCATGTCGATCTCTCTCTCTCTCTTCCCCTTTCTCTCTCTCTAAAATCAATAAATATATCGTCCAGTGAGGATTAAATATATATGCATATATGGATATATGGATGTGTATATATATATGTATATAGGTTATATCAGGAATAATGCATATAATTATAATATATAATTATATTATTACTGATATAACCTAAAAAAAAAACAAAAAAACACAACAGCAAAATACTGGATATGGCCAAAGTTAGAGAAACAATGCTTTCCACTGTGGCTGAAAAGCGACCAATGATTTCTCTTGTTTTGAGTGATTTCTGCTTTCATACCCATGACTTCCTCAGTTCTATCCACTTTATGCCTTCCACCTCCTGAACGAAGATTGCTGAGACACCCAATTTCTAAACTGTTGTCATATTGTGAGCTGACCCTCTATTTCCGTAGTCTTAAAATCCTTCAGCAATGTCCGTACCCTTTACTAAGGCCCCCACTCCCCTTTTTCTGAGGCATTGCACGGTGGTCCCTCTTGTGCACTCTATGTGCTGCAGCAAGTGACTGCAACAAAACTAACAGTTTGACTATAGTATGTTCCTTGCAATTCTTTTCTTCTGATATTTTATATTAACAATTTTGGTCGTGGCACCAAACCTAAATACACAGCAAAAGACGTGTTATTTTCTGGGAAATAAACTCAAGGACACCAATCATTTCCATTTTCTTCATATATTTACATAAACATCAGTACAAGCCTTGAAAAAAGAAGGTAGACAGTTCTGACAGGCATTGTAATTAGTATTATAATTTTTAAGATAATATTTGTGCTTATAAGATATCTGGGGTGATTTTGTTGTTGTTTAGAAACACTAAAGAAAATAGAATGGATCAGAAGTGTAGATATAGATTAATATCTAGATTTTCAGAGAGGAGAAAATGACTATGTTTCAGAAGCAAATTCAGGGAACTTAGTAATTCTTGTGGGTTGCCAGGGCAGGGGTTGTGGATGCTGATTAATTGGTAGATTTCTGAACATCAACAAGGAAAGATAATCAGGCCCTAGATCTTGAAAGGGTAGACTAGAGAATTGGATAGATTAAGAAGCCAATGAGTTTGTTACTAGAAACCTACCAAATAGAACTAGGAGGCACCGTCAGTTCAGATGTGGAAGCAAGCTGGCCTTGCAGCATGCCAGTGTGCCACCAGGACACCTCAGTCCTCTCTCATGGCCATCGTCCATCTGGGGTGTGGACGGGGCTCCCGATGAATGGAAGAAGGAGAACCTGCTGTCCTGGGGTCTGCTTGTGCTCTATAGATGGTAGCACTGATCTTGAGGCTCCTGTTTTCAGGCGTTGATGAAAAAAAGGGGGGTTCTTAATGAAATTGAGTATTTGAAATTTCAATGCATGGAAAAGGCAGTATTATTCAAACCGTAGGTATTTGTCTTCATTAGATACATGATGAACAAATGAAGAAAAGATAAAACCATTAGTGAGTGATAGTCCTTCCTTGGATATTTATTTCTCAACATGTGTGCCCTGACTTTTTGCTGTTGTGTTTGTGTGCTTCTGATTAACTAATTTTTCTATAAAGTGTAATGTAGAGCCCAGATTTGATTTTTTTTCCTGCACTGTGATTCTGGTGGATATATTAATCTAATATCCTCATGTATAAAAGTCCAAGGCTCATGCTCATAATATGATTATAATATTTTTAAAAGGCAAAATAACAATCTTTGATACAGCAGAATATATACCTCTCCCAAATTACTCTTTCTCAGAACATATCACAATCATATAGTAAATAAAAACAACTTAAATTAAAAATTAAAGTTCTGGTGTTCTTACCATAATGGATATCTTCTATACACAAAGGTGGGGACATTGTGATTGTCCCAAATCACTGCCTGTGGCAGTGTCCACCCACTGCCAAAGCACCTGACACATTAGTCAAGGACGTTAGGATGCTTTTGGCTTTAAGAAACAACAGCAACAACAAAAGACCCCTCTAAATAATAAGAAATAACATAATCCACAAAAAGAAGTTTTAAAATGAAGTAGCTTAAGGAGTCATTAATTCATTGACCGAATAACATTGTTAAGGTCACTGTGCTCTGCCATCCTGGGTCTTCACTAGCTCCTCTCGTGGTCATGATTTGGCTCTAGCCATTTCAGGCATCACATGCAGACTAACCATGCCAGCAGAAGACATGGTCAGTTCTTCTTGTGTGGCTGCTGTTATGACAAAGGAGATCTTTGGTAGAAACTACCTGGTAGATTTTCTTTCATTTGCCAGAAGTGGGTCACAGATGTTGCTAGTGCTGGCTTATGGGCTTTGTATCCTGAAAGGGTTTGATCTCTGCACACTGTTTCTCAGGCTCCTAGGGCAACTGGTTTCTGGCAGATTTGGCCAATGGGAGGCACTAGTGGGATATTGAAGGATGTGCAAAGAGAGACAGGTGTTTCTTCCCCTCCCTGTCCCCCAGGCTACATCTCCAGCAGCTGCAGGTCTCCTGTGTTGCTCCAAGACCTGCTAGATTGGCTGGAAGTGAATCTAGCTTCTCACATAATCAGGGCACTGGGTTCTGGTTAAACTTCTTGTTCCTTTTGTTTCTCCAGCTTAGGCATGGTTGTGGCTTGGTTGCTTCCCCTTCTACCTGTCTGAAGTCTCAACTCTTCCATTACTTGGGTGAAAAATTGCCTGCATTGAATTTCCTTTGTTTCAAATATTTGCAGTGTTTAAGATTTCCTAGTGGAATCCTCAATGAGACATGTTCCCACCTCTAAACCAATTACTAGCAAGGAAAATAGGGTTTCCAGGATTGGACTGAAGCGTTCAGGGTTTACTCACAGATGAGAACCTGTTACATTTCCCACAGTTTCTGTGGGTGTTGATGATCGCAAAAGGTGCTGCTTCTGTTTAGAAGGGTGAGGGCAGGCAGTCTGTGCTACACAGATTATGAAATTACTCCTCTATGTTCTTTCTAAGATTCCGCATATGCAATGGAGGGGTAAATTATTGCAAAGTAAGAGATAATTAGAAAAGAAATGAAAAAATTTGCATTTGGTTCCTGGATAAGTCTATTTGGGCTGCCAAAACAAATACAATAGGCTAGGGGCTTAAACCACAGAAATTTAGTTTCATAGTTCTGGAGGCTAGACTCCCATGATAGAGGTACCAGGAGGGCTGATTTCTGTTGAGGCCTTTCTTTGTGGCTTGGAGATAACCGCCCCCCCCCCCCCTTGCTATGTCCTCCCATGTCCTTTCCTCAGTGTGTAGGAATGGAGAGGGGCATGAGCTCTGTGTTGTCCCTTCCAGTATGGACACTAATCCAGTCAGCTCATGGCCTATCACCTCACTGAACTTTATCTCCTTGTAGGCCCTGTCTCCGTACATAGTCACCTTGCACATGAGGACTTCAGCATGTATATTTTGAGGGGACACCTTCCAGTTCATAGCCATCCCAGATTGTTTTCGTCATATATGGTGATGTTTGGCAATTTTCTTTAGCCACAGTTTTCTGTCCTGAAGTGGGGATGCTGACACACTTGCACTGTGGTGTAAGCGGAAAAGTGGGTAGTCATTAGGCTGGACTCGTATTGTTAGTTAGATCTAAACTGTGACTCTAGGAAGATACCTGATTTTCTCTTATTGGGCCTGGTCCTGTGTTGAAGGGTGTGCTAATAACATGGGTATTTTTCTCATCTTGCATGCCTTGCCTTGAATATATTTGTTAGTCATGAGTAATAAATTGATGCTTTTTTAGTGACATAATTTGGACTGGTTTAGGATTTGAGATATAGGTGCTGAATATCCTCATCCCCAGGGTAAAGTTAGGGAGGAGGGGCAGTGCATTTCTGCTGCTTTTTTTCTTTGCTAATTACATCAAATCATGGGTTTGAGAGATTTTAATTATGTGTTAATTAGTGTGAAGAATTAACTACTCCTTCCCACACGTTGTGAATATTATTCTAAGCCCTTATTCTGTGTTCCAGATCAAAGATAGCTGAAGAAAGATAAAACAGAGAAGTTTAAAAGCACCTGATTTGTGTATAACTTAAGGTTTATTTATAGGAGAACTAAAAATCTAAATAGATGGACTAAATGAGAAGAAGCCAGGCACAGAAATAAGAGTGAAATTTCCAGACGGCAACAGGATTTGATTGACAGAATAGGATGTGCGTGAGAAGTTGGAAATTTATTTGTTAGTGGGAAGCTGTTGCCAGAAAGACAGAAAGGGATTTAAAAAGATGGAAAATCAAGGTTTAGAAGACAGAGCTGAAAACTCATGAAACCCACTCAGTCTCAGACCCCAGGGAGAATAAAGAAGGTGTATGTGCTGGGGTCGAATGAGTTGAAGAAAGGCCCTCAGGAGGACAAATGCAGTAAGCGGCCAACTCCTCTGATACCAGGTGACTGAAGGCATGTGTGTAGCTATGGTCTAGAAACAGGGCTCTGCATCTGGAAGCAAGCCAGAGCATGAGGGTCGTCCCTAAGGACAGAGGAAGGAGTCTGAATGGGGCTCCCTAGGAGAGTTATGAATGCAATGGACGAAACTGTAAAACGTAGAAAATTGATTAATAAGAGCAACTCTGGACTGGGTTAATAGATTTTGTATTTATTCATTACTCACTATTCTATACACTCTGATAACAGACTATAAAGCCAAAGGGAACTCTTGACCTCTCATCTTCCAAAACAAAACAAAAACCAACCTCTGGGGTAGATGTGATTAGTTCTCTTGTAAAGATGAGAAAATTGGCACTCAGAATTTGTGGTACTCATCCCAAAACAAATGATAAGAACTTTGTAAGTATTGGGTGAGCCAAAAAGTCTGTTTAGTATTTTCTCTAAAAATAAAAGAAACATTTTTTCATTTTCACCTGTAACTTTATTGATGTGGATATTTTGAGAATGTTGGCGATCTCCTGCTATTGGCTTCTAGTGGGTAGAGACCAGGGGTGCTGCTTATCATCTTCCAGTGCATAAGACAGCCCCACAGCAAAGAATTACTTGGCCAAAATGTCAGTAGTACCAAGAAACTTCCCAAACCACTTTTGACACATTTGATCAGTCACAGCACGTTCTCCATACCCTGCACAAAACTTTGTTTTTGCGCTTCAGTTGCATTTTTTTACCTTTCTTGAAATAAAGCATAAGACACCAAAAATGCTGCGTATATTTCTCTTTCTTCAATATTAAAATTGCAGCACAAAAATTCACCTATTTTGATAAGTTTTTTTAAATGCACGCTGATATGTCGGTTGTCAAAATGCAATCTAACAGAATTGTTTTGAATGAAGTTAAAGACAACTAAGCACTACTAGAGCCGTAGTACAGAAAAAATTAAATGAACTTTTTGGCCCACCCAATAATTGAATTCTGCAGTTTTAGGGCCCTTCATACCCCTTTTCCTAGTGACAAAGGCACATTGTCAGCAGTGGACTGAACCTTTGCAGTTAGACACATCATGCTGGCACCTACATGTCAGCACAGGGTTCTGTTGTGTTTGCCTATTGACAACGGGGCAGTTTTTTTCTTGGTGAATGAAATACAAATACAGAAAAGATAAATTTCTCTCTGTGGATTTTACTATAAATAGAAATTCTCTGTAGCAACAATGTGGAATGGACAACAACATTTAAACTTTGTAGTAGGTTCAAATTTCTCAAGTCATAAAGCCCAGTGCGCAAACAAACTCTAACCTTTTAGTTGTAGATTCCATTGCAAAATCCCAGATAGTGTGATGCCAGAAACTTTAGAGAAATCATGGGGAGAAGGTCCTTATGTGTCTTCTTTTGACTCTGGTGGGTGTTCCATCGCCCCTGGTCCTCTGACGCGGACATCCCTCCATCAACCTCAGCTGAGGCTTCTGTCTTTTCCTCTGTACGTTGAACGCACAGTCCACGCTACTTCCCATTGTGACACGACCACAAGACATGTCTCAGTCTCTATCTCTTCTCTTTTCGTCCTTTTTGTTGAATTTATTGGGGTGACACTGGTGAAGAAGATTGTACAGGTTTGAGGTGCACAGTTCCACAACACATCGTCTACACTGTACTGTGTGTCCACTCCCCAGGTCAAGTTTCCTTCCGTCACCATTTGTCCCTCCTTTACTCTCCTCTGCTTCCCTCCCTCTCTGGCTGTCACCACACAGTTGTCCATGTACCTGAGTTTTTTCTCTTTTTTTTTCTTTTTTGCTCAATCCTTCTACCCCTCTACTCCCCACCCCCAACAGCTGTTTATCCCTTCCCTTTACCTCTCTTCCAATTTCCTCTTCCTCCATGAGGCACAGGAAAGTGTTGGCTGCCCTCTCATTCCCATGCCTCTCTGGGCTGTTAGAACCTCTGATGAGGCCACCATAAGCCCCTCTGAGATCAATAACCACCTATTTCCTATTGTCCCCTCCATGCATTGATGATATGAGAATGTCCAGCATGTCAGTGAAGTGCTTAACAACTATATTCTACTTCCAATTTTTCAAATTAGCTGAGGACTTTTTCTTACCTCCACCGTAATATTAATTATGGGCAGTGAAGGGCAGGGTGTACAGTGCTCTTGGAGTATTTTTGTCTAGTCTGATGCACAGGGCAGTTGGAGGGCAGGACAGTACTGTGTTATCAATTTTTAAACCCTTAAAACCTCAGAATGGGATGCCTTTGTTTTCACACTTGAAAACATCTTCCATCTGAGGGCAAGAGATTTTTAAAAAGACAAGAGTTTCATCTCACTGCAATTATTTGATTTCCTACTGAATTAAAACCCTGCTTATACTATATTTCACAGCTTACAGTTCTGATCTACACAGGTCTGTGCTAGTTTGGATCCTTTTGTCAGTGAAGTACAATCTAAGGCAGCGATGTTCAACCTTTTTAAAAACTCTCATAGCACACATAAACTCTACTAAAATTCTGTGGCACAACAAAAATATATTTTATTGTTTGCTGGTCGGATTAAAAATAGGTATAAGTTTTATTTATTCACACTGGTCAGCTAATGTTGTGTTGGCTGTTGTCATTTTTCTTTTTTTTTTGACAATCTAAGGGAAAAGAGGTCAGTGCCCCTGACTAAACAGTCAGGTATTACATGTCTTCAAAATTCATGTTGCACGCTGCTTTGAAAATTGCTGACCTAAAGCAATGAGTAGGAGGCCTTTCTATTACATGTTTGGGACTTTTTTTTCACTCTTGTCCAATGACCACCTGCAATAAAATCATCTGAGAGAGTTCTTAGAAATTAAGATGCAAGCCTAACTGGTTTTACTGAATCTGGGCTGGGCCTCGCAGCTGCCTGTTAGCAACTGCCCCCAGTGATTCTTATGCTAATCAGTTTGAGAAACTCGGAGGTAGGGATAGATTGGGCTGAAGTATTTCGCTTGCCAGGGCAGTTCAAGCAGCAACATGGCTAACCGAAGATACTTCTTTTAAAAAAGAGAAAGTATCTAATATGTACTCGTTAGATTAGGAAGCCTTAAAACTTATTTATGCCCCACACAGTTCTAAAGATAACTGCACTATGCCAATGGGAATGTAGTTTAATTGGAAAATCCTCTACACTCGGCTCACTGCAATCGTGTTTAAAGAGATGAAATTCCATAGACTGTCCAGGCTTTTTCTTCTATGCACACTACACAGTCAAGTTGCCACATTTTTAAAAAGCTGCCTCTCTGTGCTTTGTAAAAGGATCATCTTAAATACACATGCATCTGCATACACGACATAAAGTGCTCTCCTACTTCCTGTCCAGAAGAGAAATAGTATGTGGATCCAAATCCTGTATTTATTTTATGGTTTCATTTCATGTCTTCATTACCAACAAGTGAAATACACTGTATCAGTTTGCCAGGGCTGCCATAACAAATTACCACAAACTCGATGACTTAAAACACATTCATCCTCTCAGTGCTCTGGAGGCCCAGCCCAAATCAAAGGCTGCAGCCTCCCTGAAAGCTCAGGAGAACATTCCTGGGAGCTCTGGGCATCCCTTGGCTTAGAGCTGCAAAGTTCCAGTCTCTGCGTCCATCTTCATATGTCTTTCTCCTTTTACATCTCTGTCTTTACCTCCTATTATAAGGACACTAGTCATTGGACATAGGGCCCACTCAGAGAGTCCAGAATGATCTCATCTGGAGATCCTAAATTTATATATCTACAAAATCCTCTTTTCAGATAAGTTCTTATCCCTGGGTTCCTGAGGTGAGGATGTGAACATGTCTTTTAAGGAGCCATATTTCAACTCACTACATACATTTATGGATGTAGGTCATATTTTGCATTTGTACATTTTCCCAAGAATGGCTCCATGCCCCCTTCTCTGGCTGATGGCAGAGTGGCTAATGAGGAAGTAATGGCTCAAAGAAGAGAGCTGGTAGCAGGAAACAAATTAGATCATCCATCTGCCATCATAGTCTGCCATCATAAGGGCGGACTTTAATCTTTTCCCTAAATCCTTCCAAAACTTGGTATCAGTGGGATGGGAGCCCATTTGTTTACCTTAGAATGTGAAGTAAACTTAGCTTCGAGCCTGGGGAAATAAATTCTGTTCAGTCTGTGGAAACGGTGACTGATGTTTCTAAGTGAACTTAAACTTGCTTTAATGAAGGCATCACGAGTGAGTAACCACTCATCTGCCAGGCGTCAGGCGAGGTTCCAGCATTGGGGCCGCAGACTGCCTGTCACATCATCCGCTTTAACTATTGCTTAGCGCTTAAAAAAGGTGAAAGGAAAAGGAGAGCTAATTAATTTAAAACATAGATGGTCCATCTTTTTCATTAGAATTTAATTTAAAATAAAGTGTAAAATAGCCTTTAAGCAGAGTGCTAACACAGGAGGGAAAGAGAAGAAATATGTGGAAGAAATATGGATGGGGATCTGGTATGTGAGCCGGTAGCTTGGACGTTTCTCCATGCCCAAGGGGCCGTTTTTAGTCCTTGCTGCAGGACTAATTGAAAATAGTTATTACAACACAAAAACCTGCACGGACAGCGTCGTTCACCATAAGAACACAATAACAGGGACTAGGTTTTGAACCGCTGTATGGCTCCCCAAAGGCAGTGTTAGCTTTACAGCAGAGGGGTCATGGTGAGTATGCCCAGGAGAGCAGGACTGGACAGACTGCAGAGCGACATGGGTAAGACTGTGGAGCAAAGTGAATACTTCCCATGCTCGCCAGAAAATATGCCCCATAATTTAGAGAAGTCAAATCATGCAGTTCCTTACTTTTTCAATCAGATGAGTTCATGCTCTGGTGTTTAACTTTTAAAACAACTGATTTTAGAGATCATGGTTAAAAAATTTATTAAACACCGTTCAGGTAAAAGAAATGTAAAATATGTGTGCAGGAGGTTAGATATTGAAGAGCGGTTTGACTTGGACGTTTGTGATATCACGCTTAAGGGACTCAGTCCAACATCAATTTAGAAAGACTGCTGGTCTTTACGTGGAAATATGATGCTGGAACAGTTTTCAAAAATCTGCAATATTGAAGAAAAGAAATTTTGATCATAAACTTTACAATTTAGAACAATGATTTAGGAAAGTTATCTTGTGAAGTATGTCATTACCGTTTAGATACAACA
>VMDR010038333.1:0-10001 GCA_007922815.1 Macrotus californicus | reverse complement strand
TTACTGGTCTTTTACTTCCACTCAGAAAAGGATTCTAGAGCTGGACAGAAGCAGCGCATTTAGAGGTTCCGTTATACCCACCTGACATGCAATGTTATTTATATTCTGTAACCCTCATAATCTCACTCAGAATTTTACCAAAATATATTAAAAAATTTGCTTACTTAGTAATGTAAGCACGTAATCACCACAGGTATGAACAGAACATGCTAAATGAAAGGATATGGTAGGTCAAAACAAATTTTGGAAAACTCGAGGAAAAATGAAAAGAGGTTTGGTATTCAGAGGTAATACTGTGAGTATCTGAACTATGACCGAGTTCTTGGAGCTGTCAAAGGACAAGTCCTCATCATGGTTAAAGAACCATGATTAATGAATACATTAAAAAGAAAGTGCAGTGGATGGTAGTTTTTGTTTAATTACTTTGGTAAGTTAAATGCTACAGACTGAGTTATGCTGACCGAGTTGATGGAAGCTACTTCTCCATTCTTCTTAATTGATTTGCTTTCTTCCACAATAATGTGTCAATTTTATCAATGGCCTGTGGTAAATAAATAAAATCTGATACTTCCTGTCAAGATGGTATTATGGCATAAAAATTTGTGTCTGAATATGAATGAATATGGTTGGGAGATGCCTTGGACGGGGCCAGTGATAAAAACTAATAAGCAAGTTCAGCAAGTCAAATTACAATGTGGCAACCTTAACCATTTAAATGAGATTATTTATGAGGCTATAGTTATTACTTACCTTGAGTGTCTTTTAAAGATATTGTCTGTAAACCATATAACCTTCAATATCTACTTCCCATACGTAGAAACTGATATTCTCAAAAAGCATCTAAAAGAGAAATAAGAAAATATCATAAGTTTAAGGTTATAAATATGGTTTCATTTACTTAAATGCAAAAGCAGATCTTGAAATTCTTGATGACTTTGGTTAATGAGTCCGGGCAAAGGGAGGTGTGTATCAAAGGATGTGTTTTATGTAACCAAACTATAATAATGATGAGATTTTCACATTAGAAGAATCAGAAAGTTCTGTGGGACATATATTTTGATCAGCGCAATAAACTTTAGCACTTTATATAGTACTAATTTTATGGGGTTGCCTAGGTCCTATGAATATTTTTTAAAATCAAATTTTATGAACATATTGATACTGATATCCTACATGCACATAGCCAGACTCTAGAAAACATTTTGCTTGTTCAAAATAGATGATTAAAAAGAATCCCTGATTATATTTGAGTTGCCTATAAATGCCAAAATCATGAAAATAAACTAGTTAAATACATCTGTCCCCATGAAAAGGTCAAAATTTTATTCGCCTTATCAATCAAACTGCCCAATCAGTACTTTATACCAACCTAGTGAAGCTTAGTAGAGATCTTTGAAGAGAAATTGCCCCTAAAAGAGAACTGAAATTACCCAGAGAAAATATTCTTTGCTGAAAAGAATTTGATTCTCATTTTCTTTGATCATTTTTTTAATGAGTCACAGAAAAGTAGTTAGGGAAAACAGGATTTGGATGCTACAGTCAGACCTTCAGTATGTGTGTGAGTACTATGGACTCCCAAGCCAAACATTAGTAGTTTCTGGACTAGCAACATCGTTGTTCTTTGAGGTCATTTGTGTAGTTCCCTTTCCCAGTTGCAGCTGCACATTGAAACCACTTGGAACTGTTTAATAAACGTTAATAAAGACTCAGCCTATTCCTTAGAGGTTCTGATTTAATTGTTACAATGAGGGGCCTGGGCCCAGGTACTTTTAAAAAGTATTAAGGAAGTATATTTGTTCTTCAGGTAAGAAATAATCTCACTGCAACTATTTGCCTTAGATTATATACATTAACTAATAAGGCACTAACTTAAAAAAATGCTGTCTACAGAGTTCTATGAAAACTATTGAGATAATTGCTAACCTGACTACTAAATACTGAAAATGACTTCAAATCATCCATCACACTCACACAACACACACACCCCCATCTCCACAACTAGGCAATATCTTAGATTACATGGATCCACGCAGGACTCAAATGGTAGCAGTGAATTCCAAACTGTAATGCATTTAGAGACCAAAGGTTTTACTTTGAAATGTAACTTCCCAGGTAACATGCCCAGAGCTCATGATTCGGAGAACGAGGCCAAGGCCACGGAGACTCTCCATTTCTAACTCATCTCCGAGGATTTCAATGCAAAGGTCTGCAGTCCCTGGAAAACAGCGCTCTGCGTGTTCATGACACTGACTGCTAACTGACCTTCGTTGCTCACATTTATAGAAATACTTCTTGAGTTTTATTCTAAGATTGTATTTCTCATATTAAAAGAAAATCCTGAGACCCACTCGGTAAGAAATAACTTTAGAGTAAACAGAACTTCGGCAATAAATCAATGTAGATAAGCTAAAATAATGTTTATGGATTATATGTTTGTAAGTTTTGGCATTCTCCTAAGTAAACTGTGCAGGTAATCAATAAAATACCTGCAGCAAAACAAAACAGAACAAAACAAAGACAACCAATTATATTCCACAATGAATATTTAACCTAGAACCTCATATATAACTAGAACCACTCATTCAATGGCTCAGAATTAAAATTTTTTATCCCTAACTTAGTGGGAGAGAAAAAGCTCCCTAGCATCACTTTCTGTTTAAATACAGGCCAACATTTTTAAAAAGAGTGTCAAATCATTTCCCTCAAGAACACACACATATAAACTTGCTAAAAATAATATTAAATGCGCTGTTAGCATTTTCGTTTTGAAAATTCTTATGAACAGGTCCAGAAATACTTTGCAGTAAAAATAATATATTCAGATACACATACTCTTTAGATTCTTTATGAAAAAGAAAATTCTAATAAACAGAAGTAAATATCTGAGTCGTTGCTATACGTAATACCGATCTTAATAACTACTAAACTTTTAAAGACACCTGTACTTATTTTCTTTTACCTACCTAGATTAACCTAGCTTAAAGTCAACCTTCAGTTCATGACTACAGTTGATTCTTTCCCCAGGCCTAGTGCTGCTTAGCAGCTGGGAAACAGCTCTGGGCTTCCCAAATGTCTTCACAAACAGGGAGCTATGCACCTCTGAAATCCTGATGGGCTGGGCTGGGCTGCGGAGCTGCCTCTGTGGCGTGCAGCTATGAAATGAAGTCCTGATGTCTTCTGGCAAAACTCTCGATCTTCTACCATCTGACCAGCTGCATTCTGTTGTTTGTCTCTCATCTCTTGGTCAACCAAAACTAGGCTCAAATACTGCTTCCTCCTAAAAGGAAATTTCCATCCATGTGACACTAAAAGCTCTCTTTCTCTCCTGATTTTCTCCACTAATCATTGCAAATTACTTAGCTCTGGCACTCACTTATGGTCCTTTATTTCTATCTTTTGTCATTATTTAAAATTTGGCATGCTTGTTTTATTCCCTGTATTAAACATACTATATTATAATTTTCCAGCAATTCCTAGCCTAAAAGTGTTTAATAAATATGTGATGACTTTTGGTCTTTCTAGTGATTGAGTATAGTATTTACAGTGACTGGGTGAGCTCTGGGTGACTGGGTGAAAAAGCTTACAGTTTTTCCCTTTAGTATACTCTATTTCTATGAATGATTTTAAAATTGCAATCTCCCTGCGCTGCATGAACATTTCCATCTCTTCTGAGGACGACCACAGCTAACTCTTTTAATGTCTCATAATCCAGGTACATAATTTGGGATAATTGAGAGTAATGGTGTATTAATTACCATTATTAACGACAACTGAGTTATAACAAAAACGCACTTTCCCCCCCAAAATTGGACTCTTTAAATACATTTAACACAAAGTTGCAGAAAACATGGTTTAGTGTTTCCTTAGGAAAACTACATATTTTAGTAAGAACCAAGAACTGTAAACTACACAATATTCCACATCCCAAAAGAATTCACTCTATGCATGTTATCTCTTTTTAAAAAGATTTTTATTTATTTATTTTTAGAGAGATAAGAAGGGAGAGGGAGAGAAAACATCAATATGCCAGAAAAATATCTGTTGGTGGTCTCCCATACTCTCCCAACTGGGGACCTGGACCACAACCCAGGCATGTGCCCTGACTGGGAATCCAGGCAGTGGCCCTTTGGTTTGCCATACAATGCCCATCTCATTGTGCCACACCAGTCAGAGCTATATGTATTACTTTTCATGATTAAACATACAAACTTCTAGATAATAGTCATTGCTAAGTATCTCCAGCATTTATATGAAGTTGCTAAGGCTTCCTCCTTGTTTTTAAATATACAAATAAGAACTAACATTTATTGACTGCTAAATTCTAAGTAGCATTAATTTCATCCTCACAACAATCCTAAGAAGTGCTATTTTTATCTATATTTTACAGATGAGGGAGTTGAGGAACAGAGTGATTAACTTGCTCAAGGTTTTACAGCCTTGGGTTTCAAATTCATGCAGTCTACAATTAACTATAGTAATTCATGAATGCCCTACCCATTAAAATAAAATCTCCAGTAGCCCTGGAAGCCTTACCTAATGTATCTTTACATACATTTCTGCCTTACACCCTCCACCCTTTTGCAAGGTTTATCAAGTTTCCTGCTGAAAGGAGAATGCCAGGGTGGGCCACTTCCAATCCTGTCATCACAAAAAGATGCTTTGTAAGCCCTCATTTAGCTCTACATATTTCATTATTTCTGTACACTTCTGTGCACAATAGGGCCTCTGAGAGACTAAAGGGTTACCTTAGCAAACTCAGTCCTGTTTCTGAGTGTAATGTTCTGTAAGCCTATTCTAATTAGAATCTTTTAAGTACGGTTCAATGTTGGGATATAAAATTTATGACTTTACCTCTTTTTCATTTTTTAAAAAATGAAAGACTATGCTTTCTTATAAATATTACTGCATTCCTAATTTTAAAATATGGCAGTTTTTATAGGAAGAAAACATACTTTCTACTTTCCTGAGCTATAGAGTATATCCAAATCTAAATTTTTACAGGTGATTGCTTTCATAGCATTAACAGTATGCAGTTTCCCTCCTTCCCTCCCTCTTCTTCCTTCTTTCCTTCCCCTTCCCTCTCTCCCTCCCTCCCTTCTTTTTTGAGTAAAGCAATACAAATCTTTATTACTCCCTCAGTTACCTCAGGCTCTGTCAGAAGGCAGGTAAGGACCTCAGCCTGCTATACAAAGAGCTGGGGGAAGTGAGATGAGAAGAAATTATCTGAACAACCCATGGGTTCCCTAGGAGCAATGACTTTGCCTTGTTGAGCAGTATGCAATGTCATAGCCCTCAAGAGCCCATTCACTCTGATCTGACAGGTGACTTTTACAAATAATTTTAATTCACAGCTCTGACTGGTGTGGCTCAAGTGGGCTGGGCATTGTCCTGCAAACCGAAAAGTCACTGGTTCCATTGCCAGTTAGGGCGCATGCCTGGGTTGTGGGTCAGGTCTCCAGCTGGGGGATTGCCAGGGGCAACCGATCGGTATTTCTCTGGCACATTGATGTTTCTCTCTCTCTTTCTCCCTCCCTTCCCTTCTCTCTAAAAATAAATAAAATCATAAAAATTTGAATTCACAAATTTCATATATGGTTGAATGCAAACAGATTATAGTAAGAAAATACAGAATAAAAATAAAACCTCATAAAGTATTTTATTTCAACAGATAACAAATATTCAAAGAATTAAAAATATTTTCAGCCTACGCTTGCTTTTCCATTTTATTTTTTTAAATATAATCCTTTTAAAAATTATTTTTTAATATTTTATTTATTTATTTTAGACAGAGGGGAAGGGAGGAAGAGTGGGAGAGAATCAATGTCTGGTTGCCTCTCGCACGCCCCCTACTGGGGACCAGACCTGGCCCACAACCCAGGCATGTGCCCTGACTTGGAATTGAACTGGCAACCCTTGGTTCACAGGCTGGTGCTCAACCCACTAAGCCACACCAGTCAGCGCCTATGATTGCTTTTTTAAAGATTCTAAGTTTCTCCTATATAACAAGAGCTCCAATTATGGAATCCATGGAAGATTTGTTTTCTCAACTATTTTATCACAGAGAATAATGTTAACCTGAACTTATTTAAGCCATTGCTTAGTACCAGTTAGGACCATTATTAGTTTTATTCCAGATGACTCCTTTAGTGGACCTTGCATAACTTTTATTTATGATTTTAGTGAAATTATTCTATTTATTTATTGGTTTCTCTTTTTCTTCTTAAAGCAAGCTTTATTTGTAGCAACAATGATTTGGTGTTAACAAACTTCTTTAGCTTTTTCTTGTCTGGGAAGATCCTTATTTCTCCTTTGATTTTAAATGGTAGCCTTGCTGGGTAAAGTAGCCTTGGTTGTACATCCTTGCTTTGCACCACCTTGAACATTTCACGTCACTCCCTTTTGGCCTGAAATGTTTCTGTTGAGAAATCAGCTGACAGTCTAATTGGTGCTCCATTGTATGTAACTACCAGCTTTCTCTTGAAGGATTTAAGATTCTCTCCTTGTCTCTAAGCCTTGCTATTTTAATTATGATGTGTCTTGGTGCAGTCCTCTTTGGGTCCAGTTTGTTTGGGACTCTCTGGGCTTCCTGGACTTGTGTGTCTTTTTCCTTCACCAGGTTAGGAAAGTTTTCAGTCATTTCTTCAAATAGGTTCTCGATCCCTTGTTCACTCTCTTCTCCTTCTGGTATTCACATGATGCGGACGTTGTTACATTTCATGTTGTCCCAAAGGTTTCTTAAGCTTTCCTCGTTTTTTTTTTTTAATTCTTTTTTGTTTTTGCTGCTCTGTTTGGGTGTTTTCTTTTACCTTGTCTTCCAAATCACTGATTTGATCCTCTGCTTCATCTAACCTACTGTTTATTCCTTCCAGTGTATTATTTATTTCAGATATTGCATTCTGTTATTTCGGACTGGTTATTTTTTATGGTTTCTATGTCTTTTTTTATGTTGTTGAGCATCCTTATAATCATTATGCTAAACTCTATCTATCTTGCCTCCATTTCATCTAGTTTTTCTGGGGAATTCTTTTGTTCTTTCATGTGGGGTCTGTTTCTTTGTCTTCCCATTTTGGCTGCCTCTTTGTGTTTGTTTCAATGTGTTAGGTAGATCTGCAAAGACTCTGTTGTAGGCTTATGACAAACCCTATCTGTGACTAGTCCTGAGCAACCCGTTTGGAGCTATCAGTGATCCACAGCATATGGTTCCCTCTGCTGGACTTGACTGTGTACAGAAAGAACCAGGCTGGTCACCAAGGCTAGCCATAACCGACACTGGGCCCAGGGAAGGGTCAGCTATAGTCTCTGAGCTTCCAGAGATCTGCCTCTGTAGCCGGTTTTCTGTTAGGCTAAAGAGTGAAAGTCTTCCAGCTGCATTCCTCAGTAGCAGGGCTTAAGCTCCACAGGGTGGGGCAGAGTAATTCCTGCAGGTGGGGCTATTGCTTTCCCACAGGCTGTTGCCACTTGGAGGCAGTGCTTTGCCTGAGAAAGATGGCCTCTGCAGTATGGGGAATGACTCAGTATAGGGATGCTGTTGGCTGACAGTTCGGTTTTCTCCCCAGAGCCACCAGCCCCAGACTCTCCTCAAGCATCTCTAGCCACTCTGCCCTCCCTCTGTTGGAGCCCAGGGTAAATGGTTGCAAACAGGATTGTGTGTGTGGGCCCTTTGAGAGTCTCTCTGAGTCTCCAGCCATCTCTCCCTGGCAGATAGACATCCCACTGCTTTTCACAGACATGTGTTATTTGGGTTCCTTTCCTGGTTCTGGTGCTATAGGCTGGGGAGCCTAGATTGGGGTTTAGATCACACACTTCTCAGGGGGAACCCCCCAGGCACTGAAATATCCCTCCAGGACTTCAGCTGCCACATGGGAGCCCAGCCAGCCCTCTCACACCTCCTCTGCAGTTCCACCCAGTCTCACTGATGTGGGTTCTTACGTCTGTCTATGGTTATAAGGCTTCTCTCCAGCTAGTGTTCAGTTGGTTATTAAGAATGATTTTTCCACAATTTAGTTATAATTCCGGATTGGTGCTGGGAGGAGGTTAGTGTAGCTTTACTTACTCCTCTGCCATCTTGGTTATAACTGGCCTATTTATTTATTTTGGTAAACAGCATAACAGTCCCTTATTGTGTATGCCTAAGTCAATTCAAATGCAAAGCACCAGTGGTAAATTCTGAATCTGTCAAACATATTAACTTAGTCTTTAGACCTCTTGAAACTTGTTCAGATGATCTGGTTCAGTAAAAAACTATTTTTAAAGTAGAAAGCACCTTAAGTTCTCTCTATGAAAGTTGAAAATTACCAAGATGTTCAAGGTGTTAAAAGTAAATGATGTATTTTCATAGGAGAAAGAAAAAGAAGCAATCCTTTCTTTCTTCTCCACCAGCATGCTCTAAAAATGTCTATCTGATATGGTTGGGGTATCTCTTCAACTGGAATAATAATCCATTTGGTTCTGACAATTATATGTTATTAATGAGTGACTTAGGGTACACTAATTAGCAAACACCTTAAGAGCTGACCTTTTTGGAAATAAAGAATTAAGTACAATATTTTGCCAAACATAGTACAAAAACATTATTAACATTCTGGCAATAATAAATTCTACCTTAGTCTTCTTATCCAATAGGTCCTGTTGATAGACAATTAATGAGCTATTTGGGGTGGAACCCAGTAAGTGGACTGGCAGTTAATTTATTACTTTAATTCTATATAATCTCTCCCAACATCAAAAATAAGGTTCTTGAAAACCACTATGGATTGAGAACTCAAGGAAAAATGAATATATTGTAGAGAAAAAAACAGGACTGGATGACTGAAATCATGTGAATATGAAGGTTTATGTTAACAGGCTTATATTCAATCAATAAAACAATTTTTTTAAAGACATAATTTCCATTTATCCTTCCATGCACTAGAATCTTTCAAGGATTTCCTCTAGGCATTGCACAGAAATACACTGTAGAACTCTTTTATATAGTTTTACTGTATTTTATAAAGCTATTTTACCTTGAAAATAATAAACATACGAATGGCCTTGCTCACAGCCTCACTTCAAACGCTGGCACTTAGAAGTTTGTGAACAGGATGATGCATATGTTACCTTCCTCATATTTTCTCAAGTGCTGCCTCTTGCCTTTCTGAGTTTTGACTCAGTCGTCTCTTACACATTTCTAGTAGTATACTCTCTCCTTTGTCTTTTTCATGGCTTTATTAAAAAAAAAAATCATTACCATTGACATTGCCTCCATTTTTTTCCCTAAAACATCATTTGCTCATTAGTGTCATCAACAGGAATTGCCTAAATTTCCAGAATGCTAGAAATAAACTGCTTTTCAATGCTAGAAAGTCCTGAGGAGGAAACAGAAGGGAAGAGAAGCAAAGCAACAGTGACAAGTAATGTTGATTTTGCTGATTAGGATTATGCTATAAGTATAGATAGAATTCCTGGAAAAAAGAGGGGATTCAAAGAAGGAATTGCAACATCAGAGGGTATGCTTAAATTCCCTCTGAGACAGATAGCCGTAAAAATCCCTTCCCAGTCCATGGTTCTGTGACTTTATAATTAGGAATCAAAAGGAATTTTATGAGCAAGCAAGAGAAGAACGCTTTGGAAAAAAGAAAGCATTCACAAGTCAAACACCAAAGTTGTACTGCCCTAATTTGGAGGCAGACAACAGAAATTCACAAACATTAAACAGGATATTATTAATTTTTTAAAAATTCTAAGCCACTATGGCAAAAGACAGACATCAGATATACCAGAAATTTATTATACATTTAAACAACCCCCAGGTTAAAACAAACAAAACACTGTAAATTGATAGTGGGCCAACACAAAGAATAAAACAAAAACCTTGGGACTGATGATGAAATTCATGCCACCGAATAAAAAATTGCAAAAGAAATGAAATTTAGTCCAACAAAAAAATGTTTCTGCTGTTGATGAGTCAGAAAATAGGTCCAGGACCCTGTGTGTGCGTGCGTGTGTGTGTGTGTGTGTGTGTG
>VMDR010038332.1:0-10000 GCA_007922815.1 Macrotus californicus | reverse complement strand
TGGACATGCCAAGGCTCTTAATTTCAGAGAAGCAGATAATGCAAAGATTTTTCTTAGAGTGGATAAATACTTTATTTTCAAAAAAAAGTAAAATAATTGCTTAATAATAGCTAAGCATTTATCTGTCTTCTGTAGTCTTATGAAATTACTAAACTGCAAAGAGTGAAGTAATTCCTGTTATGTGAAATCTCCTCTTCCTAGGCTTGCAACTTCTCAGGATTCAAAATAAATGCGCTTACTCAACTACCCAGAAAATTGGATGCTGGACGAATTTTTGTTTTTATTTTAAAAGCCCATAACTTTGATGTATGTACATTTTTATTTATTGTATGATAAATTTCAAGGATATGATTTAATGAATCAGACCTTTATGTAAATATCTGACAAATTAGGTGTTTAAGCAAAATTTAATCCTTTGGGTGTTAAGTCTGGGAGGAATGAGCAGTGATATTTTACATCCTGATGACTAGAAGTGCATGTATTGGACTCTATGTTTCTTCCTCAGGAGTCTGACTGAGGTTGCTTGTGTGCATTGGCTTGACATGTGACTGTAGGAAGTATTTTCCCCTTCCTCTTCCTGCTCTTATCAACTCAGGATATTTTAGCCTGCTCATTTTGACTCTAAAATAACTCTGAGAGCTCTTTCCCGCAACCCCACCTTTTGAGCCTCCAAGTGTCTAGGGAATTTTTGAGTAGTATTCCTACAGGGTAACTAATTGATGAAAAACTGCAGGCATAGGAAAATAACTAGATCATTGGCCATTGATCTAGTAGGTTGAAGGTTGGCTGGTTACTTGCATTGACTTCCCACCCACTTAAATTTTAGATAGTTACCTAATAAGGTTTCTATTTCCTGGAGGCTTAATAAACCATGCCCCTTTTACCCCCTGGACAGAGTTTTTTCAGACAGTTCTCTGAGATGGGCTTGTTCCCTAGTAGGCCCTCTTCCTCATCCTTTACTCCCAGGCTTAGGGTGGCTCTTTATTTCTCAACACGGAAACCATGTTGTTTTCTCCTCTACTATAGTCCTCTGTAGTTCTTCAGAAGGAGCATTATCAACCATCATGAATCTGTTCCAGTCGCTATTTCCTGCCCTTTTTACACTCCCTTCAAGATGAAGGAGAATACATCTCTTCAGTGTTCCATCTTCAATATCCATTGTTCCAAGAAGTAGAATGTTATTGACCTATTTGGATCTCCTGTTTGCCCCTCAGTTAGAAAATCACAGGGCACCTCAATTTATAACTCCCCCAAGAATGATTCAGCAATGACACTCTCTCTTGTTTTCCATGCTAATAGAAATGTTTTTCAATTCTCTTATATTTTATGGGATTTTAATGACAAGGAAGGCTTAGTGTGTCCTCTTAACCCAATCACATGATCCCATTTTTTCTTTAAAGAAAAAATATACATGCTAATTATAGTTATGCCTGAGCATATTTATTCCTTTCCCTAACTATATTTTCCAAATTAACTCAGGAAAAAATTCTATTGTTATTAAAAGAAATTAATATAATTGTTGTTAAAATAATTGTATGAATATTGTTCTAGATCATCTATAATATTCTTTCTAACCCTAATATTTTATGTTCTAAGATGGGACTGCATTTTAAACATAGATGCATATACACCTACCACATATCACAAGGCAATCACATAAACATGGCATAGAAGTTATAGCTATGGGAATTTTTAGTATGGTTAACTTGGAAGGTGCTGGCATAGTTCAAAGAAATAAGAAAGTGAGGAGTGGAAGTAGAAAGTAGATACGGGCTTTGGGGCTGGGGGTGGGGAGTATGTGACCAGTATCTGAGTTCAGATATTACGAGTTTGTGTATCAAAGGCATATCAGGGCATAGATACCCATATTTTCTTTATTAATACCCCTACCTGATTTCAAAACAAATTTAAGTTGACTTACTAGAGCATGCACAATACAATGACATTAAAAGTAAATAGATGATGAAATTAGAGTGAAAATAAGCATAGGAAACTAACAGAGGAAAGTTTATTTCATAGAAATGTTTACACTACAGAGCAACAATAATCAAAACAGCATGGCATTGGCAGAAAAACAGACACACAGACAAATGGAACAGAATTGAGAGCACAGAAACAAAACCACATGTATATGGGCAAATAATTTTTTGACAAAGGAGCCAAAAACACACAATGGAGAAAAAGCCTCTGAAGTAAGTGGAGCTGGGAAAATTGGAAAGCCACATGCAAAAGAATGAAACTAGACTACAGTTTGTCTGCCTGTACAAAAATTAATTCAGAATGAATCAAAGACATAAATATAAGATCTGAAACAATAAATTATGTAGAAAAAAAGCATAGCTACTAAACTTGTGGCCCTTGGTCTTAGAGAAGATTTTATGAATTTGACCCCAAAGGCAAGAAAAATAAAGGCAAAGATAAATGAATGGGCTATAACAAACTAAAAAGCTTTGAACAGCAAAAGAAACTGCCAACAAAACAAAAAGTCAACCAACCAAGTGGGAGATGATATTTTCAAACAGCTCCAACAGGGGTTCAGAGCCAAAATATATAAAGAACTCATACAACTCAACACCAAACAATCCAATTAAAAAATAGGCAGAGGACCTGAACAAATACTTCTCCCAAGAAGACATATAAATGGCCAACAGATATATGAAAAGATGACCAACTTCACAAGCTGTTAGAAAATTGCAAATCAAAACTACAGTGAGATACCACCTCACACCTGTTAGAATAGCTATTACCAACAGGACAAGTAATAACATGTGTTGGAGAGGTTGTGGAGAAAAAGGAGCTCTCATTCACTGCTATTGGACATGTAAACTGGTACAGCCACTATAGAAAATGGTATGGCAGTTCCTCAAACAATTAGAGTTACTATATGACCCAACAATCCCTCTTCCGGTTATCTACTTGAAAAACTTTTATTCACAAAGATATATGCACCACTATGTTCATTGCAGCATAATTCACAGTGGCCAAGACATGGAGACAACCAAAGTATCCTGCCATGGGTGATTGGGTGATTGGGTAAAGAAGATGTGGAACATATGTACTACAGAATACTGCTTAGCCATGAGAAAAGATGAAATACTTCCACTTGCAATAACATTGATGGACCTTGAGAATATTATGCTAAGTGAAATAAGTCAGAAAAAGCTAGGAACCATATGATTTCCCTCATACATGGAATATAAAACTGAAACACGTAGACAAAGACAACAGTATGGTAGTTACCAGAGGGAAGGAGGTGGAGGGGTTGGTAAAAGGTAAAGGGAACCAAATATATGGTGACAGACAATAATTTGACTATTGGTGGTGGACAAAGCAACATAGAAATCAACACTTGAAACCTATATAATCTTGTTAACAAATGTCACCACAATAAATTTAATATAAAAGAGAAAACAAAAAAAAGTGCCTATAATAACTTAAAAGGATTGAACTTATGGATCTAAAACTCAGAAAGAGGAGGTAAAGGCTACTGTTACATGCTTGAAGGTATCCATTGGAAATCCTTTGGAAATCCATTGAAGTGACTGAATTTCCCTAACTCCATCTAAACACATTCCTGCACATACAGTCATAGATTAAATTTCTTGAGTGAAAGTGTATATTATCCCCTGTACCATACAGAACACAATGTTGGGTAGAGATGATGCTTAGTAAAGACTGTACTAAATTGAATTAAGTGAAAAGGGGCCTATATTACAGACATAAGGAGAAAGCTGAGCCACAAGAATGCTTACATACACAGAGATTCAAGAAAACAGAAGTAATTTTATTCAATTTAGAGTCAATATTAAGAGAAAAAGTTCCAAGTCAGATAATCTATAGGTTTTAAGGTATATTTACATTTACTTGAATCCAATAATTATCACAAAGGTGGAAGGAGGTGTGGGAAGGAGAGAACATTTAAATTTTGAAGCTGGGTTTGGTTTTTTTCCAATTTCCATTTCTTGGTTGTTTTGACTAACTACTGATATATTTTAAAGAATTTTGAATTTCCTGAAAAAAGGAAGTTAGTGATACTGCACATAACCAAGACTAAGAATAGAAGCAGTCATCCAGTTACTTTATACTAAAAAGCATCTTTGCTTGAAATTTGCACATAATTCAAGCAAAAGTGTTCAGCTTTCCTCCTGTATTTCAATTTTTTACTTTTTTCTTTATACACTTTATATGTGTCCTTTGTAATTAAGAAGCACCAAATTGAAGGTGATGCTGTTGCCAGTGTGAGTGGCCTGTGAAAGAGAAGTGCCCCACAGAATGTGGGATGAATAATCTGCTTGCTATAAACGTCTGCACGATGTGGGTTTTTTTTTGTAGACTTGTGCTTGAGAAACAAAAATTTATAGCTAAGTATTTCATTTTTAAAAATCTTGAACTCTACTGAATCTTGCATTTAAAATTTTTTAGCTGAATAAGATCTATTGAATGTGCCTGTTTAAACCAAGATTTATGGTCTGTAGTAGTCATGGTAAATAGATTTAACCTTATGTGCCAATTTTGATCAATTGCTTGAAGAGAATGGGGTTCATTGGGATAGAATTCCATAATTGTTGATATCTGTCTTCAGGGTAAAAGGGAAATTATAGCATATCTTGGATTTTTGTTGTTCTTGGTCTAGCCTACACTGCCATGGTTTCCGTAGGTCCTAACCAAGTGTGATTATTGAACATATGAAATGTGGCTAGTACGATGGAGCTGCGTTTTTAAAATTTATTTTAATTAATTTTATATAAATTCAAAAACTAATACTTGATTCATTTATCAAAAAACTTTTGGTTGTGATGAAAACAAAATGACAACCATGTCTTTTATTAAGTCAAAATACTGAGCTCATATTTATGATGAAACTTTAGTCTTCAAACTAAGATGTGCTGTAAGTGTGAATTTTACAGAATATTTCAAAGACCTAGTACCAAAAAAGAATGTAAATTATTAATTAATAATTTTATAACTATGATAATATAATGGTAGTTTAAATATATTTTGTTACATACGTATCATTAAAATTAATTTCAGCATTTACTTTAAGTGGCTACTAGAAAATTTAATATCACACATGTGGCTCCACATTAAATTTATACTGAACAGCACTGGTCTGTGACCACTGAACACATGCTCTTCACAAAGCCTATTTACACTAACTTGTTTTATAATGTGTTTTAATTTGATCCCCATTTGTTATTTCCTTTCCATAGGAAAAAGTTCGTAAAATGTGGAAGACTCATTTTCTCTCAGAAGCCTCTATTGCTCTTTTACATGATTGCTTTTGGTGGTGGTTTCTCCATAAATTTAAGGTATAGTGATTTTTTTAAACTTCTTTTTTATGTCGATTTGCAGCTAGTTTATTTTTCAGTAGAGTTAGCACTGGTACAAAAACTGTTTTTCTGGATCCTTTCACAGAGGTTGTTTTTTTAGTATTCTATACATGTAGAAATCGTATTTGAAATCTAGAGTCCTTTCAGAGAATTAAGACTCTAATATGGGTTTCAAAGAACCTGGGTCTTCATTTAACCAGAAAAAATAAGTGAAATCAAACAGTGCAGTGAATGATAAAGTTGTAGCTTTATTCAATACTATAATGTGCTGATAAACACTAAGCACAAAACCCACCGCAAATCAGTGACATTGAAGGTTTTCATTTGGAAAAGAGTTTGTCTGCAGATCAGATGTAGAGAGGGTCCTCACATAATTCATAAAGGTTAGGACTCTGATTAGGATTAAAAAGAGAAAAACGTGGGTATCTGGGAAACAATAAGAGAACTGGAATAACCAGCACATAAATGTCACATTAGAAAATACGTGAGCCTAGAAAAAGTGGTGAATATAAATGACTGCTGTGCAGCCTCTGGATCTGGGAGAACGGAAAACAGAGCATCCCAAGGGTCAGAGTCTAAGCATTGAGAAAGCGTGCCACCGCATCAAGGAAGCCTGCAATAGACTCAACTCTCCACCTTTCCCCAGCCCAAATTCCCCACAGAAAACTGCTTATGAATCCTCACAGAAATTACATACCATGAAGAAAGCGGTGTTACCAACTTTACATACAAACTATTTATCCGTGCTTTAATGTAATTCCAGGTAAGAGACTTTCTGATATTGGTAGGAGCTGAAGGAGGCATAGGAAGTGATGTATTCATTCCACAGAGGTAATGACTTAGGGAAATTTGTGAAATCAGGAGAGTTTCATTATCTTAAATTTCTTTTTCTGGATCTGGATCCTGAATTTATGTGTTGCCATGATAACAGAGGGAAACCTTATTTTCCCACTAAACCTGTTAGGATTATATATAACAAGTTTTTGAAGAAAAAATCTAGCAAAGTTCCTAGAAACTGTTTTGTCAGGCTATAATACTATTTTATTATTCTGAACAAAATACAGATTTGATGCAAAAATGTTAACATCCCACTACTTTTATAAGATTATTCTTAGACTAACAAGGAATTAGATTTTTTACATTTGTTTTTAAACTGTTCTCTAGCAACTAGTGACTTTCTAAAATTAAAGTGTAATAATTTTAAAATACTATAATTTGATAAAATTTTCAGTATCATTCATGATTTCAGTACACTGCTAGTATTCTAGGGGGATCCAGATCAAATTGAAGCAAATTTTCCATTATTTAACCAGAACAATTCTTCATTCATCTGTTTTTTAAAAATTATTAAAGTAACTTCATTTAAAGGCAACTTTAGAAGTTAGTGTGCAGAGAAGTTGTTAGGACCTGTGGCCACCAATTATACACTTAAATAAATCTTGGACACAACTGCAAAACAACATACTATAAATATTGTGGACCTGTGTATGTTTATTTTTTAATCTCACTTCCTCCAAACAAGCAGGCTTAAACAGAATATTCAAGAAATGTAACAGAAAACACAGCCTCTGATACAAGATTAGACAAAAGCCACACATTTAATTTTCTCTTCACCCGATTTGGCTGAGGAACACTGGAAATCTTACAAGCCAGTTGAGGCCCACTTTTTCATGCTCTGTCACTGAGCTAAGCTTGGGGCAGCAACTGGCTCTAGGACTGGTTGGAAGGTCTTGTAAGTCAAAGTGATTATGTGGCAACCACCGCTCCCTTAATAACATGAAGTGTCATTTCTATTTGGTGGATCATTGGGCAACTGGTTTCTGTGGGTTATCTATGAGTGTTTTAATACTTATTCTATAGTGTGCTGCTGATGTGGGTCCATATGTAGTATATGGGAAAGCAAATCCTTCATTCAGTCTGAAATATTGTCCCAGTTTCTACCACTCAAAGAGAACTTTCCATTGCCTATATGCAGCAGTATCTCTTCAGGAGTATCATTGGGGCCACTAGCAAATGGACTGCAGCCAGGCAACATTGTGTTAAAAAGGACTCCCAGACTCCAAATATCAAACAGCATCATAGCCCTGTTACATTAAGAACCTCAGGTGCTACAAACTTTGCAGTGTAGCGTAGAATTAAGAGAAGTCCATTTTCTCATCAAAGTTGAATGCAAACTTAAAGTCACAGATCCTAATGGAGTCTACATTGGCTGATTCATCCATGTATGAAATATTACTGGGTTTAAGATCACAATGAACAACTCCTTGATAATGAAGATATCTGTCTTTGTTATTACAAACAGTACATCACTAGCTTCCTGTCCCAAAAAACATGTTTGAGAATACGATCAAGTAGCTCTCCTCCTTTCATCCAATCCACAAGATAAACATAACTACTGTCATCATAAACATCCTTTAAACTGATAATATTTGGGTGTTGTCCATAGCACTTCCCAACTTCAATTTCTTCTGAGGAATCTTTCTTATTTTTATCAATGATCTTCACTGCAAATTCCATGTTGGTAACTACATATATGCATTGCTTGCAAACTGAATAGAAGCCAACACCTGTATCTTCTTTCCATTCGCATACTTCATATTCATGGTCTCATTTCTGTCTTTACCTTGAAATGGCAGTGTACCAGTAAGCGTTCCAAACATAAGTACAGCATATGGCCACCAGTCAGCACTCTGGCAATGACTTCCTCTACTTACTACTTCAGGAGCCATACACTCCACTGTACCACAGAATGAGTAGGCCTTCCTTTCTTGATCTACTGATTCTTTGCTGTGTCCAAAATGCGTTAACTTCTTATGTCCTATTTCATCAAGCAAAATGTTTTCTGGCTTCACATCTCTACACACAGTTCTTAATCAGTGCAGATGATCCAAAGCAAGGGCTAGTTCTGCAAGGCAGAATTTCATGTCTCCCTCTGTAGACAGAACCTTTTTGAATAATCCTGTGAAGGCATCTCTTCCCTTGAGAAAAGCCAGTATTAAATACAGCTTCCTTCAGTCTGAAAGCATGATGCAATTTGACAATAAATGGGTTATTTACTTCCACCAGTGTATCTCTCTCCCTCTTTGTCTGAATTCTGTCTCGAACTTTTAAAGAAACTTTTTTTTTAACACCTTGATTGCATATAGCTGCCCAGCATCAGGGCCAGTCTTGTTCCTAACAAGAAAAACCTTTCCGAAGGATCCCTCACCAAAAACCTGAAGCAGCTCAAACTGTGCAGGGTCCTCTTTCTCATATCCTTCCTTAAAGTGACGAGTAATAGGAATTTCTTTAACAACTCCATATATACATATATATATCTCCTCATTTAATTCTCCCACAACTCTGTATCTTAGAACCACTGCCTGTTACATAAATGATCAAGAATTGTTGTTAATATTATCATTATCATGTTTGTTATAATCTCCTTCCATAAATTTATTACACAAGTACGACAGCCACATTGGAAGTTAGGAGATCTAGTTTCTAGTCTGGCTCTCCATTACCTGACTGTATAACCTTAAATAATTCTCTTAATCTTTCTGAGCACCAGTGCGATCACTAAAATAGAGGAACTTAATGTGGGTGATATCTTACTTCCATTTTAGGCTAAGAGCCTATGCATTTATAAATCCCAGCTTATTTGATTTGCTAATTTTATAGAAGACTACCAATAACCTTAAAAAGTTTTGGTGTTTATTACCATAACGTATTAATGCTAGGGTACATCTGCAATTGACATCATAAATAAATATGGACTCTAATTTGTCTTTATTGCTTAATTCATGGATTTGGACTCTAATTCATTTCTTAATTGCTTAATAAAGCAAGAATCCGGGATGCTACATTAGGACTTTATTACAATATTGCCATTATTATCTGTAGATTTCTTCCTTTATGCAACATACTTACTTTGTTTTCAGTTTAGCAATCATGTCCCAGTTTTACTAGTTCTGGCTATGACTGTTTCATCCCAGGAATTACTTTAATTGCATGCTGAGTTACTGGTAATGCAAGAATTAGAATGGTTATAGAACAATAGCAGGTAGCTGAGTCATTGATCCCTTCGGAATGCCAACAGCTATGAAAGAGCTTCATTGATCCATCAGACATCTATGCACCAGACACTGCCGAAGGCTTGAAATATGCACACTGCACACACAATACGATCCTTGTTCTTATTTAATTTTAAGATACTACTTTATGATATGTATATATTGTCAACGATTGGCAGATAAGGAAACTAAGACTCACCCAAGGTAAGGCAGCTAACGAAATAACAGCCTGCTTTCAAATTCCGGCCTGCGTGGTGCCCAAACCCATGCTCATTCCACTATAGCAGCCTATCTGCTCTTTAAGAATAGATAAAATTACTGACATTATGCAAACAAATTCCAATTTTAGATTGTAATATGATGATTTTAATTCCACGCATCTCTTATTTTTTAAGCCTGACCAAGAAAATCAAGATTTCTTGTTTGACAGAATTTCAGAAAGCTACGTGAGACTTTTCATGAGCATACCTCTACGTCGAAAGGATGCCTTCTTTCAGGTAAACATAGTATTATGCTAATCACTTTTAGAGCTAATGAAATAGAAAATAGTTATTTCATTTATGCCCCTCACTCCAGAATGTTTTATTCCCTTGATTAAAGTCTTATAGAATCTCTTTA
>VMDR010038330.1:0-10000 GCA_007922815.1 Macrotus californicus | reverse complement strand
TGCCCATTGAGTATGATGTTGGCTGTAGGTCTCTCATATATGGCCTTTTTTATGTTGAAATATGTTACCTGTACTCCCACTTTGCTAAATGTTTTTACCATAAATGGGTGCTGTACCTTATCAAATGCTTTTTCCACATCTATTGATATGATAATATGATTTTTGTCTTTGCTTTGTTTATGTGATGTATTACATTTATTGATTTGTATACTGTATACTGTACCATTCTTACATTCCTGGGATAAATCCCACTTGATCATGGTATATGATCTTTTTAATGTATTGCTGGATGAGGTTTGCCAATATTTTGTTGAGAATTTTAGTATATATGTTCATTAGCAATATTAACCAGTAATTCTCTTTCATTCTTGTGTCTTTATCTGGTTTTGGGATTAGAATGATGCTGGCCTCATAAAAACAGTTTGGGAAACTTCCACCTTCTTGGACATTTTAGAATCATCTGCAAAGAATAGGGTTACCTTTTCCTTAAAAGTTTTGTAAAATTCTCTCATGAAATCGCCTGATCCAGTGCTTCTGTGTGTCAGGGGGTTTTTGATTACTGCTTCAATTTCACCAGCTGTCATTGGCCTATTCAAGCAATTTTGGAGGATTATATTTTTCTAAAACTATGTTCCTTTCACCTAGGTTTTCAAATTTCTTGGCAAATAGCTGTTTGTAGTATTTTCTTAAAATCCTTTGTATATCTGTTGTATCAGTTGTAATCTCCTGTTTCATTTCTGATTTTATTTATTTGGGTACTTTCTCTGTTTGTCTTGATGAGACTGCTTAAAGGTTTGTCAATTTTGTTTATCTTCAAAAAACCAGATCCTGGATTTATTGATCTTTTGGATGGTTCTTCTTGTCTCAATGTCATTTAATTCTGCTCTGATCTTGTATTTCCTTTCTTCTATTCACTCTGGGCTTTGCTTGTTGTTATTACTCCAGTTCTTGTAGATGTAGTAGTAGGTTGTTTCTTTAAAATGTTTCTAGCTTTTTTACGTAGGCCTCTACTACTATGAACTTCCCTCTCAGTTCTGCCTTTGCTGTGTCCCATAAGTTTTTGACTGTTGTGAGTTCATTTTCATTTGTTTCCAGAAACTTTTTGATTTTTTCCTTGATCATATTCTTAACCCACTCATTGTTTAATATCATGCTATTCAATCTCCATAAGTTTGATTGTTTTTGAGTTTTTTTCCTTGAGGTTAGTTTCTAGTCTCAAGCTCTTGATATCTGAGAAAATGCTTGACATGATTTCAATTTTCTTGAATTTGTGGAGGCTTGTTTTGTGTCCTATCATGTGGTCTATCTTTGAAACTGTTCCATGTGCATTTGAAAAGAATGTGTATTTTTCTTCCTTTGGATAAAAGGATATATATATGTATGTATATGTATATATGTATGTATGTATGTATGTATATGTATGTATGTATGTGTGTGTGTGTGTGTGTGTATATATCTACAGTTAAGTCCATTTGATCTGGGGCATTCTTCAATGCCATAATATCCTTGTTGATATTTTGTTTGGAAGATCTATCCATTTTTGACAGGGGGGTATTAAAATCCCCTAGTGTAAGTGTGCTGCTGATTATAGCTTTCTTGAAGGCCTCCAAGATTTTCCTTATATATTTAGATGCTCCTATGTTGGGTGCATATATGTTTACAATGTTTATGTCTTCTTCTTTTTTGGGGAGGGGGGTTATCTCATTTTTTAAACATTTTTTATTTTTCAAGTACAGTTTTCTGCCTTAACCCCCCCCCCCACAGCTCCCCACCGCCCCAGCCATCCCAACCTCCCTCCCCTGTTTCCACCCCTCCCATGTCATTGTCCATGTGTCCTTTATAATTGCTCCTGTACACACTTCACCCTTTACTACCATTATTCCCTCTACTCTCCCCTATGGTCACTATTAGCCTCTTCTCAATTTCAATGTCTTTGGCTATACTTTGCTTCCTTGTTTCTTTTGTTGATTAGGTTCCTGTTAATGGTGAGATCATATGGTATTTGTCTTTAACCACCTGGCTTATTTAGTGAAAGCATAATACTCTCGTGTTCCATCCGTACTATTGCAAAGGGTAGGAGATCCTTCTTTCTTTCTGCTGCATAGAATTCCATTGTGTAAATGTACCATAGTTTTTTGATCCACTCATTTACTGATGGGCACTTAGGTTGCTTCCAACACTTGGCTATTATAAATTGTGCTGCTATGAACATTGGGGTGCATAGGATCTTTTGGATTGGTGTTTCAGGGTTCTTAAGATATAATCCCAGCAGTGGAATTGCTGGGTCAAAAGGCAATTCCATTTTTAGCTTTCTGAGGAAATTCCATACTGTTTTCCATAATGGCTGCACCAGTCTACAATCCCACCAACACTGACCTAGGGTTCTTTTTTCTCCACAACCTCCCAACAGTTGTTGTTTGTTGCTTTGTCTATGATGGCCATTCTGACCAGTGTGAAGTGGTATCTCGTTGTGGTTTGAATTTACATCTCTCTGATGATGGCTAGCAATGCTGAGTATCTTATCATATGTGTCCAGGCTCTCTGTATTTCCTCCTTGGAGGAGTGTTTGTTCAAGTCCTTTGCCTATTTTTTAATTGGGTTACTTGTCTTCTTAGAGTGCAGTCATGTGAGTTCTTTATATATTTTGGAGATCAAACTTTTTTCTGAGGTATCATTGGTAAATATGTTTTCCCATATGGTTGGTTCTCTTTTCCTTTTAAAGCTGGGTTTTTTTAGCTATGCAGAAGTTTTTTATTTTGATGAGATCTCATTTGTTTATTCTTTCCTTTGTATCCCTTGCTCTAATGGACATATCCGTGAAAATATTGCTGCATGGAATATCTGAGACTTTCCTGCCTATGTTTTTTTCTAGGACTCTAATGGTGTCATGAATTATATTTAAGTCTTTTATCCACTTTGAATTTATTTTTCTGTATTTTGTAAGTTGGTTGCCAAGTTTCAATTTTTTGCATGTAACTGTCCAGCACTCCCAACACCATTTGGTGAAGAGGCTATTTTTACTCTATTTTATGCTTCTTCCCCCTTTGTTGAATATTAATGGACCGTAGAGACTTGGATTTATTTCTGGGCTCTCCATTCTGTTCCATTGGTCTATGTGTCCATTGGTCTGTTCTTATGCCAGTATCAGGCTGTTTTGATTACAATGGCCTTATAAAACAGTTCGATATCAGGTATTGTGACCCCTCCTACATTGCTCTACTTTCTCAAAATTGCTGCAGCTATTCAGGGTCATTTTATGTTTCCATATAAATTTTTGAAGAGTTTGTTCTATATCTGTGAAATATGCCATTGGTACTTTAATAGGTATTGCACCAAATCTGTACATTGCTTTGGGTAGTATGGACATTTGATGAAGTTAATTTTTCCAATCCATGAGCATAATACAAGCTTCCACTTGCTTATGTCTCCCTTAATTTCTTTCTTCAGTGTTGTGTAGTTTTCTGAGTGCAAGTCTTTTACTTCCTTAGTTAGGTTTATTACTAGGTATTTTATTTTTGTTGTTGCTATACCAAATGGGGTTTTTTCCTGATTTCTGTTTCTGATATTTCATTGTTGTTATACAAAAATGCCTTTGTTTTCTGTATGTTGGCTTTGTATTCCACTGTGTTGTCAAATTCATTTATTAGATTGAGTGGTTTTTTTGGTGGAGTCTATAGGATTTTCTATGTACACTATCATGGCATCTGCAATCAATGACTGTTTTCTTTCCTCTTTTCTAATTTGGATGCCTTTTATTTCCTTTTCTTGTCTGATTGCTGTGGATATGTTGAATAGAAGTGATGAAAGTACACAACCTTGTCTTGTTTTTTATCTTAGTGGGAAAGTGTTTAGTTTTTGCCCATTGAGTATGATGTTGGCTGTAGGTCTCTCATATATGGCCTTTATTATGTTGAGGAATGCTCCCTCTATTCCCACTTTGCTGAGTGTTTTAATCATAAATGGGTGCTATACCTTATCAAATGCTTTTTCGGCATCTATTGATACCATTATATAATTTTTGTCTTTCCTTTTGTTTATGCGATGTATTATGTTTATTGATTTGCAAATATTGTACCATTCTTGCATCCCTGGGATGAATTCCACTTGATCATGGTGTATGATCTTTTCAATGTATTGTTGGATGCAGTTTGCCAATATTTTGTTGAGGATTTTAGCATCTAAGTTCATCAGTGATATTGGCCTAAAGTTTTCTTTCTTTGTTGTGTCTTTATCTGGTTTGGGGATTAGGATGATGCTGGCTTTATAAAAAGACATTGGGAGTACCCATCTTCTTGGATTTTTTGGAATAATCTGTGAAAGATAGGGATTAGTTCTTCCTTACATGCTTTGTAGAATTCTCCTGTGAAACCATCCAGTCCAGGGCTTTTGTGTACCAGGAGTTTTTTGATTATCTCTTCAATTCCATCAGCTGTTAATGGTCTTTTCAGGCTTTCTCCTTTTTCATTGAGTTTAGGAAATTTTACTTTTCTAGAAATTTATCCATTTTACCTAAGTTTCCAAATTTCTTGGCATATTGTCCTTTGTACTAATTTCTTATACTCCTTTGTATTTCTATGGTATCAGCTGTAATCTTTCCTACTTCATTTCTGATTGTGGTTATTTGGGTCCTCTCTCTTCTTTTCTTGATGAGTCTGCTTAAAGCCTTGTCAATTTTGTTTATCTTTCAAAGAACAAGCTCCTGGATATATTGATCCTTAGAATTGTGCTTTTAGTCTCTATGTTGTTTAATTCTGCTGTGATCTTTGTTATTTCCTTCCTTCTATTTGCTCTGGGCTGTCTTGTTGTTGTTCCTCGAGTTCTTATTGGTGTAGGGTTAAGTTGTTTATTTGAAATATTTCTATTTGTTTTAGGTAGGCCTGTATTGCTATGAACTTCCCTCTCAGGACTGCCTTCACTATATCCCATAGGTTGGGGGTTATTGTGAGTTCATTTTCATTTGTTTCCAGAAACTTTTTGATTTCTTCCTTGATCTCATTCTTGACCCATGCATTGTTTAATAGCATGCTATTCAATCTCCATGAGTTTGAGTGTTTTTTAGTTTTTTCCTTGAGGTTGGTTTCTAGTTTCAGTCCCTTGTGGTCAGAGAAAATGCTTGATATAATTCATTTTTCTTGAGTTTGTTGAGGCTTGTTTTGTGTCCTATCATGTGATCTATCTTTGAAAATGTTCCATGTGCATTTGAAAAGAATGTGTATTTTGCTTCTTTTGGATGAAAGGGTCTATATATACCACTTAAGTTCATTTGATCTATGACATTGTTGAATGCCACAATATCTTTGTTGATATTTTGTTTGGAAGATCTATCCATTTTTGACAATGGGTGTCAAAATCCCCTACTATAATTGCGTTGCTGTCAATATTTTTCTTGAAGTCTTCCAAGGTTTTATTTATGTATTTGGGTGCTCCTGTGTAGGGTGCATATATGTTTAAAATGCTTATGTCTTCTTGATGGATTTTTCCCTTGAGTACTATGTAGTGACCTTCTGGGTTTCTTTTTATGAGTCTTTTTAAAGTCTATTTTGTCTGATATGAGAATTGCCACCTTGGCTATTTTTTTCTATCTGTTTGCTTGGAATATTTGTTTCCAGCCCTTCACTTTTGGTCTGTGTATTTCTTTTGTTCTGAGGTGGGTCTCTTGTAGGTAGCATATATGTGGGTCATGCTTTGTTATCCATTAGGCTGCTCTATGTCTTTTGATTGGAGCATTTAATCCATTTATGTTTAAGGTTATTATTGATAGGTACTTATTCATTGCCATTTTTCATACCTGTGTTCCTCTCTCTCTCACTGTTTTTCTTCCTTTTCTTAAACAGTCCTTTTAGCATCTCTGTAGAGCCAGTTTGTTGGAGGTGTATTCTTTAGACTTTTTTTGTCTGGGTAGCTCCTTATTTGGCCTTCCATTTTAATTGAGAGCCTTGCTGGATAGAGTAATGTTGGTTGCAGGCCTTTGGTTTTCATTACTTGGAATATTTCTTGCCATTCTCTTCTGACTTGGAGCATTCCCATTGAGAAGTCAGCTGCTAGCTTTATCGGGGTTCTGTTATATGTTACTTCCTATTTCTCCCTTGTTTCTTTTAAGATCTCTCTTTGTCTTGGAATTTTGCCATTTTCATTATGATGTGTTATGAAGTGGGCCTCTTCGGGTTCCTCTTGATTGGGACTCTGTTTTTCCTGGATTTGTGTGACTTTTTCTCTCATTGAATTAGGGAAGTTTTCCACCATTACCTTTTCAAACAGGTTTTCTATTCCTTGCTCTTCTTCTTCTCCTCTTGTATCCCTATTATACAGATATTGTTATGTTTCATGTTGTCTTACAGGTCCATTACCACCTGTTAATTCTTTCTGATTCTCTTTTCCTTTTCTTGCTGTACCTTGGTGTTTCTTTCCACCTTGTCTTCTTACTCACTATTTCAGCTCTCTGCTTCATCCAGCCTGCTTGCAATTTCTTCTAGTATATTTTCTTTTATTTCTGAGATTTTATTGTTCATTTCTTCCTGGCTTTTATTTATAGCTTCTATTTCCTTTTTCTTGCTGATATATATATATTTTCTTCCTTTTTCTTCAGTTCCTTGTAGTTGTCTGTGAGTTTTTTGAGCATCTTCATAACCATTCATTTGAATTCTATATCTGATAGTTTGCTTGCCTCCACTTCATGTAGCTCTTTTAGTGGGGAGTCTTCCATTCCTTTTGTTTGGAGGTTCTTTCTTTGTCTCCCCATTTTAGGTGGCTCTTTTTGTTTGTTTCTGCAATTCCCATTGCTCTGCTTTTCTAGCTGTATTTGTAGAGTTAACTTCTATGCTAGGAATTCTATGGGACTCAGGGTTGTGATCTCTTTGATCTCCTTGTCTGGATGCTCTGGGTTTGCCCTTTCTTGTTTGTGTGGGCTCTCTTGTTGTACTTGGGTTTTACCTGTTGGTGGCTCATTTGTTGTTGGGTTCTCTCCTCCAGCAGGTTTAATGATATTCACAACTCCCAAATTATCCTGTATGTGATCAGTAGCAGGGCAAAGGTGAAATGAATTAAGACATTGAGAGAGTATTCTATGGTATTTAAAGTACCAACAAGTAAGGAATAGATAGAAGATCTTTTGGAAAAGTACAGCAATAACCGTGATATTTCCCCCAACTAGCCACTTTTTATAAAAGATGAAAAAGAAATAAGACCCTTATTAGAAGGGAAAGAGAATGTGAGCTGATTCCAGAAAGCAGAACACTTATGTGGGGTTAGATGGTGAGATATAGTGAGAGTAAGCGACAGAAACTTGGCATAGTGTATGAGAGAACAAAGATAACCGCAACAGTAATAAAGCTTAGGAAGATGGTGAAATGGACCAAGACCATGGAAGGGTGCTGTGTGGATTTGGCAAAATGACAAAAAAATATGATCTGAATAAATAGTAGAAGACCAAGAGTAGTGTGTTATTGGAATACAAATGAAATGAAAGATGGAAAATTAAAATGAAATATAAACGGGAGAACAAAGAAAACCAGACAAACAATGAAGTCAAACAAACAAAACAAAACTAAACAGAAAGAAGAGAGAAATATAAAACTAAAATAAAATAGTAAAAATAACAAAAAGTAAAAATAAAATGCAAGTTCTGTAAGACAGCAAAGTAAAATTTGTCTCAGTTGTTGGCATTAGCCTCCTGATCTCTCTCTGGGTCTGTTTTGGGTTCTTTCACAACTCCAGGTCTTATTATCTTATACTTGGGAAAAAAAAAATGCCTCCTGCTGACTCTAAACCCTCTAAGCAGGTTCTGCTGGTCTTCCTGGATGCTAGAGGCAGAGGGGGGCTAGGGTCACTTTTTTTCCTCTCCTGTGGTTCTGAGATAGTGGGAACTTGATCTGGGCTACAATAATCATAGGTACTCAGCCTCCAGCCCAAGCACTCAGAGCGCTACACACCCCATACCGGCAATATGCGCCTGTCTCAAGCTCACAAGCTCAAATTCCCTTCAGAGCAGTTTAGTTCCCCTATTAAATTAAGTCTCTCTGGGGACTGCTACCTCTCTGAGCCCCTGCTGCCCCCCTTTGATCAGTCTGTGAGGCACTCTGATTTGGAGCAAATCAGGCTCCTCCTTCACCCTCTTCGGTGGCCCAGGCACTGCACTCAAGAGGTCCCTACACCGTGGCTGAAAGACTTTTTTTTCTTTTTTAGCAAATTCCCCTTGGTTGTGGGATGCCTTTCCTAACAAGCACTTGGCTTTTCACACTGTCTGTCTCTCTGACTAGTTTTGAGACTAACTGTGTCATGTTCATTCATAGCCCAACTCTTCTCCCATCTACAGGTGTCACCTGCCTTCCCAATTTCTCTGGTACTATCCCAGCCAACAACTACAGTCCCACTGGGGAATGCTGTCTGCTGTGTGTCTCCCACTGTGTCTTTTCCCCTCAGTGGCTTCAAGCATCCAGGTTTCTCCTGGTGCAGAACTATCCTCCTGGCTCTGGGAGGAGAGGGAACTGCGAAGTTACAACCACTGACCCAGCTCTTCTCCAAAGCTCCTTCATCAGCTGAGGTCCCTGGCGCCAGGCCTGGGGACACTCCCATTGGCCTACAAAATGTCCTTACCATCCATTTTTAAATGTCCTCTGCAATCTTTGGCTTCCAAATTTCATATAAGATGAGATTCCTTTGGCTTTTCACTCTATTCTTCAGATCAGTTAGGTGTCCCAGTTAGGTGCATGACCAAGTGTGTTCAGCTCCCATCTACCTCACTGCCATCTTCCATGCCTCTGTTAGTGTTTGTGTACATAATGTGTGGCCCCAGGCAACTATTCTTCTTCCAGGGTGGCCCAGAGATGCCAAAAGTTTGGACACCATTGCTAATGTATCATTTTCTAAAACTGTGTTTTCTTCGACAAACATTAACCATCCTCTGCCTTACTACCTTTATCTGTAAAATGGGGATGTTAAAGTATAATTTTCAAAATGACAAAATCATGACTTTCATATAAATATAAACATGTATCAAATACGTTATTGAACTTCCAGCCAAGATGGAGGCGTAGGTAGACACACTGTGCACAAAAGAAGGACAACAACAAATTTTAAAAGAAAAAACAACCAGAACTGACAGAAAATTGAACCGTATGGAAGTCTGACAACCAAGAAACTAAGAAACATACATCCAGACCAGTAGGAGGGGCGGAGAGGACTCGAGTGGCGGGGCGGCGGCTGGCAGACCGGGGAAAGGCGTGGCTGGCCGGGAGAGGTGGCAGCTGCGGACCGGGCGTCCCACTCCCTCGTGAAGATAAATGGGAAGGAAAGGCTCGGGAGCGGGATGGACCCCGCAACCCAGAGTTTTGGCGCGGGGAGGTGAAGCCTCAAAGCCTCTGATTGAAAACTCCTATGGGGATTGAGGCAGCAGCAGCAGGAGAAACTCCCGGCCTCACTGGAGAGCTTGTTGGAGAGACCCACAGGGTCCTGGAGCATGCACAGCCCTCCCACCGGGGATCAGCACCGGAGCCAGCACCAGAGGGACCCCGTTGGACTGTGGGTAGTGCGGAAAGTGACTGGTAATCGGCAGGAAGCAGAGCAGCCACCATTGTTCCCTCTCAGACCCCTCCCTCAGAAACAGCGTCACAACGCAGCAACGTGGCCACCCTGCCCTGGTGAACACCTAAGGCTACGCCCCTTACTATGTAACAGGCGCGCCAAGACAACAAAAATGGCCCAGATGAAAGAACAGATCAAACCTCCAGAAAAAAATACAACGAAGCGATGAAGAGATAGCCAACCTATCAGATGCACAGTTCAAAACACTGGTAATCAGGATGCTCACTGATTTGGTTGAATTTGGTCGCAAATTAGATGAACAAATGAAGGATACAATAAGGGAAATGAAGAAAAATGTACAGGGAACCAACAGTGATGGGAAGAAAAACGGGACTCAAATCAATGGTGCGGACCAGAAGAAAGAAAGAAACATTCAACCAGAACACAATGGAGAAACAAGAATTCGAAAAAACGAGGAGAG
>VMDR010038329.1:0-10000 GCA_007922815.1 Macrotus californicus | reverse complement strand
AAAGAACAATACCTCCTGTGTGAATGTGTTTTTATCACTATAACTAATTCTATGCAATTATTATTATGCAGATAAGTTGGAATCAACTAAATATTGTGAGCTTCTAGCACATCATAATTAAATAACCACATTGTCCTTTGTGTTTCCAGGAAAGTGGCTGTGGAACTGCAGCCTTTGGCAGTTCTCCAGGGCTGGGAGGCATCTGTGGCAGGATATTTTGTTCTCTGATGAATGAAAACTACATTTAACAAATGGTCTCACACTCTGAACTGTGAGGGGAAGAATAATGGTATGGGTCAGTGTGCATTAGTTCAAATTAGTTCTTTGTTAAGCATTGATATGTTATTCCAACAGTGTTTTCTGAAATACCCCAATTTTATAAGGAGGCATATGTGTGTGATTGTCACACCCCATCTTGGGATATAGCAAGAACACAGTGCAAGGGTGTGTCCAGATCAAAAGCCTTCACTTGTGTCTGTGGGTGCACCAATTGGGACGAAGTACAAAGTCAGATAAAAAGAGATGAAGGTGGGACCAGGTTGGAATAGAAGGCAGGCTGTAGTATGGGGACAATTTTGTAGGGGAAGAACAGGTTGATTTCCAAAGAGAGACCAACAGTATAACCAAAAAATGTCATTCTTCAGACAGCAGGGAAGAGAGAACATTTTGAATAATGATCAAATAAGCACATTAATACCAGGCTGTTTCTCAATGATTTATGTAAGGAAACCTGAAATGCAACATAAATACAATAAGAATAACCCCGAGTACAAGGCAATGGAAAATCCTCCACCTATTCTTCAAACTTCTTGCAACTCTGGCCATTTGTCCATTATTTAGAAGAGTTTCTTGAGTTTGATGATCTTAACATTTTGCACAAGATAATTCTTTTTTCGTGAGCGGCTCTTCTGTGCACTGTACGGTGGACAGTCGCGTCTGCGGTGCCTACTTACTGGATGCCAGTAGCACACGCCCTAGTTTGACAACAAAAAAAATGCAGACATTGCTAAACGTTCCTGGAAGATAACTGCACTCGTAGTTTCAGGTGAGACTCTGTCTGTCTCATACTACACCTTTCGTACGATAAAAAGGCTTAAGGGATTGTATATCAGCTAATTGGTTTTAGCATCAAATCATGCTTCCTTAGAGACTAGTCTTGAGCCTGTGTTCAGCTCCACAGGAATCAAGACTCCACCCTGTGCTTCAATTTTTTTTTAAGTGGACTTCTCCAGAATTCCTTATGCCTGTGTCTCTACACTGTTAATCTGAAAACTGTCCCACCCTTCTGGTAAACAGACGCTCTCATAGTCTTATCAGGTATTCTGTTTTCTTTCTTTCTTTTCAGGAACATAGTAGCTTTCTTTCTTTTTCTCTTGGCCCTTGTACTCCAATCTAATAGCCATCATTTCGATATTTGTAATAAATTTAGCTGACATTGCTGTCTTGTTTACCTTAAGCCCAAAGTAGCTCATGCATTTCGCAGATATGACTGTGAGTAGAGTGTTATGCTTTCTCCAACAAGAAATATGGAGAGCTTTATTGTCAAGGGTCCGGTGAGGAATGACAATATTTACATTTAGCCTGGCCAAGGCAAAGTCATAAGGCACTCAAGCAGAGATAGCATTAGGGTTTAAATGCACCTTTTTGGAGCCAGAAATAAAATTACTGAACTTACTTATTAAGACAGATGTATGGGAAGTAGCTTGTCACAAAGTTTCCTTGTGGTAACTAGTGTTTTTGTTAGAAGGACTAGTCAGGAACCATATATATGTTTTCATCACAAGCCCTAAACCTTATCATCTACAATTATTCCTTCTGCCCGCTGAATGTACATCTTCTGCAAGAACACTGTGGCTCAAAAGAGATCTTTATTCATTGCCTAATTTGAATGAGAATAGGTACAAGAAAAGGTTTGTTTCACATATTTTATCAGATTTATTTGTGTTTGTGTAAAACATCCAATAGGCTTCAAAACAACCATTGATACCATCTTATTTCCCCTGTATGTTCTGTTCCTCCCTCCCTCTCTACTTTGCCCTCCACTCATGACCAACTTTGTAGTTACCTGAGTAATCAGATACAATAAAATATGTAGTAGCTTCACCTCCCCATCATAAAACTCTCAACTCACCTGCACCAGTAACCACCTACACTGTCTGATTTTTCCCTCTCTTAAATTGGGTGAGGTATTCCTTTTCCAATTAAATTTGTCAGATGTGCCCTGAATTCCACCTTGTCAAAACTTGACCTCTGGAATTACTCACCTCTCTCCTGCTCCTCTAGGGAGGTAAAGACAGCCTGAACTAAGATAATCTGTGGGATTACAAAGAGTGCATAGATGAGAGATGAGGTGGAGGAATATTAATAGGAATTATTAATTGATCTCCTTTGAAAAATAAAGAAGTACACAGTGAAGATTGTAGCACATTTTTTAAAACAAATACAGAGATGCATAGATTGTACCTGAGAAATAAGAGGAGGAACATTAATCATAAGATCTTTGATGGATTCCCACACTTGGAAATCACTTCTTAACTTTCCCAGGAGGGGTCTGGAGAAGCAGTTGTAGTGTTCTATACACTTGTGAGCTTTCTGATACATCCATAAATTCTCCAAAACATTGTTTCTTTTTTAAAATATATATTATTAAGTATGCTATTACAGTTGTCTATTTCTTCTTTTTTCTCCCCTTTATCACCCTCTGCTGTGCACCCCATTTCCCTCCAGCATTCTCCCCCATCCCACACTTAGTTCATGTCTGTGGGTCACACATTTAAGTTCTTTGGCATCTCCATTTTCTGTAGTGTTGTTAACCTCCCCCCATTCAGTGCCTACCAGTTATGCTTCTTATTCCCTGTATCTTTCCCCCTGTTCTCCCCCTCCCCCTCCCCACTGATAACGTTCTGTATGATCTCCATTTCTGTGATTCTGTTTCTGTTGTAGTTGTTTGCTTAGTTTTTGTTTTTGTTTTTTAGGTTCAGTTGTTGAGAGTTGTGAGTTTGTTGTCATTTTACTGTTCATAGTTTTTGATCTTCTTCTTTTTCTTAGATAAGTTCCTTTAACATTTCATATAGTAAGGGCATGGTGATAATGAACTCCTTTAACTTCGCTTTATCTGGGAAGCACTTTATCTGCCCTTCCATTCTAAATGATAGCTTTGCTGGATAGAGTCATCTTGGATGTAGGTCCTTGCCTTTTGTGACTTTGAATCCTTCTTTCCAGTCCCTTCTTGCCTGTAAGGTTTCTTTTGAGAAATCAGCTGACAGTCTTATGGGAACTCCTTTGTAGGTAACTGTCTCCTTTTCTCCTCCTGCTCTGAAGATTCTGTCCTTATCTTCAGTCTTGGGTAATGTAATTATGATGTATCTTGGTTTGTTTCTTCTTGGATCCAACTTCCTTGGTATTCTCTGAGAGTCCTGGACTTACATGTCTAGTTCTTTTGCCAGATTGGGGAAGTTTTCCTTCATTATTTGTTCAAATAGGTTTTCAATTATTTCTTGCTCTTCCCCTTCTCCTTCTGTCACCCTTATGATTAGGATGTTGGAACATTTAAAGTTGTCCCAGAGGTTCCTAAGCCTCTCCTCATTATTTGAATTCTTGTTTCCTCTTTCAGTTCCGTTTGGATGTTTATTTCTTCCTTTTGTTCCAAATCACTGATTTGAGTCCCACTTTCCTTCGCTTCCATGTACATTTTCCTTTATTTCACTTAGCATAGCCTTCATTTTTTTCAACCATATTCAACCAATTCTGCGAGCATCCTGATTACTAGTGTTTTGAACTCTGCATCTGATAGGTTGGCTATCTTCTCATCACTTAGTTCTTTTTCTAGAGTTTAATCTGTTCTTCCATTTCCATCTTATTTCTTTGTCTCTACATACCTATTATGTTATAAGGGGTGGAGCCGTAAGTAGTCACTAGGGAAGGGCAACCCACTTTACTGTGTTGTGGTGCTGTATGTGGGGGAGGGGTCAGAGAAGGAACAGTGCTGCTTGCTTGGCTCTCACCCCACTTTCCATCATTTCCCTCACTTCTCACAAGTGGATTGTACCCTTTAGGTGCTGATTCCTGGGTGAGTGGGCTTATGTTCTAGGATCCCATGGGCCTTTCCAACAGACTCTCCTGTGAGACTGGGAATTTCACAGTGACGTAGCAATCAGAAAATATAGATGTTATTTCTGTCGACATCACTTGCTAATTTTTCACTTGCGCATCACTCCTTCTCTATGACTCTAAGCTTTCCTATCCACAGAGTATCTTGTTTAAAACAATGTATCCAGGGGCTTCTCAGGAAGTATTGAAAGATGATAAATGGTAACGGCAAACCTGCCTCTTACCTGTTAACTACAGAATCTACTGTGTAATTGAATAAACAAAAGACTTTGAATTTAAGGATGAGGCTTTTTTTCTCTAGAAATATGCAGTACATTATTCATTGTTTAATTACGAGTTGGACATAGAAGACAATATACTCAGAGACAGTGGACATCTATACCTTTCTCTTCTGTGCTTACCATTTAAACTAGTCTTCCTTCTCTTTTGCTAAGTTTCCTATGTTCTTACAGGTTTACAGAGAATAGCAAATGCAAAGTAAAATATACTGTAAATTTTCCTATACTGTAAGTTTTCCTGTATTATAGAATTATTCTAAAATTGTCTTTCTCTGATAATATTTTTGAACTTTTGTTTAATTTTTATTAATTTCTCTTCACATGTACTTTAGATGTGACAGTATCTAATGAGTACTTTCATTTATCTATTTACTTTTGGCATCGCTCTTATGGATTACAAAATAGTATTCTGAATGGTTTGGAAAGAAGAATGCGTCTTTCCCAAACAAGAACTAAGTTCATAATTATTAATGAGATTGGCTTTTTCAGAAGTAAAATTATTTTAAAGATAAGTTGCTAGTCAAGCCATTAAATTTAGCACCTCTCTGCAATTCGTTCACATTTTAACGTGAATGTATTGACTTCAAAACTGTGAAAAGATTTAAATCTCTATTAAAATAACCCTCTATAGGATTAAAAAAATAACTTGTTATTTTGCTGTTTTATGTGAAGCAATTCAATCTTACTTTATACTCTCAGGTTATCAAGATAATGGGTTCCATCTTGTTAATTTATCTCAAATCTTACCTTTTTAGAGAAATTTATTATTTTCACAATAGTAGGGGAGACCCATTCTGTAGCTAAGTGCAAGTATCTGATATTTATTGATATAAACATTAATTTCTGTCCTGGCTGGTGTAGCTCAGTGGATTGAGCACGGACCTGTGAACCAAAGGGTCACTAGTTTGATTCCCAGTCTGGGCACATGCCTGGGTTGCAGGCCAGGTCTCCAGTAGGGGCGATGCAAGAGGCAACCACACACTGATGTTTCTCTCCCTCTCATTCTCCTTCCCTTCCCCTCTCTCTCTAAAATAAATAAAGAAAGAAACAAATAAATAAATAAAATCTTTCAAAAACCATTAATTGCTGTTATTGTTTCTCAGTGTCTATGAAAAAGAATTATCACTCTGTTCTGCATTTTCCTCTTTGTTTTGTTTAATGCTGACGTTTCAATTTTACATATAATATGTTTTCTCATTTTGAATCAGTTTTGATGTTTTTTTATGGACTGCTATTACTTGTAAACAGAAACAGCATGTTGCAAGAATATTCAGCAGATAGAGAAAAGATCTGAAAGTCTTCCTTGAAAAGTCAGTAGCTGACCTCAAAAATAGTTATATCCTGCATGTAACAAACATTTTTCCTATTTCTACTATACCTGAGAGAAGATTTCATTTTATATGCATAGAACAAAGTATATTTTATGCATTAAACCAACTTTACGACAACAGGGATCTTTGTGGGCCTGAAAAATCAATAAAATATTTATAAGAAAAAATAGCTACTGAGAACATGCAGTACTGGTTATTATCCCAAGTTATAAGTGATGGCTTCAGCCATCTTCAAGTTGCAAAATACAATTTATTCCTATAAAATCTTCTTCGTCACAAAGCTGAGCTCTTTCCAAATTGATACAGGTTATGGCCCTGCAAGGAGGTAAAGCCCATCTCTACTCAGAGCTCAAACGGTTAATGTTCAGCACTTGGGACCAATGTGGCTGACATTAAAGGGCCCCTAGAGTGGTAATGGCTCTTCTCTGGTGATCTTTATCTCACTGCAGTGAAGTTCTAGAATGCCAGTAGTGCTTCAGATGTGAATTTATTTTGTTATTGGGCTTAATGCACCCCATTGAATATTTAGATGAATCACTTTTCCATCAAACAAATTTGTCTTCTGAATATCAAGCACTGAAAAATAATGCTGATAAATAGGCAATGGATAAAGCTGTGTTCTGCTTGATCAGAGTTTTTATGTTTTCCACTTATCATGGAACCAAAAAGATTTGAATAGTTATTCAAGTCTATTTTAGACTGGACCAGATATGGATTAATATGAAATATACAGATAAGATGGACACATCAACCTTGATTTCACATGCCGGGGTTTGTATGACACAGTCAGGCCCTGGCTAGCTTTAAGGAGCACTGGTCACTTCTAGTTTTTGAGAAGGTTGCCCTGTATTTGGATTGTGCACAGCAAAGCTGGCAAACAGTACCTAGAGGTGCTGGCATAGATAGATATGAAGCAGATAAGGGGTTTGATTAAATAGTCATTGTAAAATTGCGTAAAGTTTTCATAGTCGGTTAAATGAGTACATCGGACCCATGCCTACTTTGAATTGCCTTCTTTTCTTAAGGGCACCTGATCTTAGATTACAAAACCCAGCATTGACTTAAGAGTTCCTCTGGTTCAGACTCCTTACCTGTATAGGAGTAAACTAAACCTCCTACTCATCAAGGGGCTGAACTAAGCCGTATGCCTCGTTCGTGACTGTCGAAGATAGATCTAAAATCCAAGTCTATAGATTTTCTTTGCAGTGATGTTTTCAAAACTCTTTGCTAAATTTCTTTAGCTTATTAATATGTTGACAACCACCTCTCACCTGAAGATTATAAAAGACATCACAGGGAAGTGACCTTACAATAATAGAGTCATGGTTTCAGTCTCTCTTCAAGTTCATTTTGCTATGGGGATTCCATAATTTTGATCTTGGCTTGTTAACCTCATTAGCATTGATTCTCAACACCTGTGCCCATGGTTAGTTGGGGACCTAGGGTATATGACTTCTTTGTACCAGAATCCACCACCAGTAATCATTTTTCTCATGACCTAGTGGAATATGAAGAGCCAGAAATAGTGAATCCAGAATCAGTCATGGACATTGAACAGGTTATTATAAAGATTTTGTACACATAAATATTTCATAATATTTCATGCAACACAGGTTTTGCGCAATAGGCGAAGAATGGCAAATAAAGTTAATTACTTTCTTTTTCTCTTTTTCCTAGTGAGGTTGATGGGGCTTTGTTTACTTTCCTAATGAGATGGTGATTTACATGTTTTAGAGAACCACTTATTCTTCGCACTTTGTGCATGAATTCCGCCTTGCAAATCTGAATCCAAGGCATGCATGAGTCCAGAGCAAACGTGTGCAACTGGGCAAATCTTTTTGCCTTTGCTCTTCCTTGGAATGGTAATCCACATGCCGGGATTTGCAATGAGTTTAATACACATTTTCTTGATTAATGGAAAATGGCACGGTGTAGGAGACTGAAACGGTTCGAGCTTTGCCTGATTAATTAATAAGGGACTCTCTCTTCCCAGCTTCGACTCATTATGCTAATGAAGAGTCATCAATTAAGGCTTTCCCTTGATTATTGAATCTGTCAGGTAGCACTCAGTGAAAATGCTGTATTTCTTCGCTGTCTGTGTGGAATTGCCATTACAGATTTTTATGAACTGCTCCTTCCATTAGCTGCTGTTTGCTCTAGTTTCTCATTATTGCATCTTTTTCTTGACCTTAAGATGGGTGACTGTGGAAAGCTTGCAATGAACTGGAAAATGTATATGGGTAAAGAAAAATGTGATAATGGAAATACCAGGTCTGGCACAAATAACACCCCTTTTTTCTTACAAAATCTTTTATACAAAATCATAAGCATATAATTCTGTAACATAACAACATTACACTCAAGCACCTCATATGACATTTTAGGTGAAATGTCCAAATTAAAACTATAATACACCCATACTATTACCCTAATAACCACACTCAAGCAGGCGTTACTTCTGCTGGACCCTATATACACACCATCCTTCATTTGGGACTCATTTATAATTATTAATGATATAGTAAAAAAAGAATGAATGAAAAATATGTTGAACTTTCTGAAGTAAGTCTTTGGCATTGTCATTAGATTAGATAAGCAGATAAGAAATAAATAATCATTAATCATTTCCCACACTACTATTCAAATTATACTTTAAGAGGAGGATTTTTCCTCAAGGAAATATGAGAACAAAAGAGTACACATTTAAATGTTTTCTTCTTCAGGTAAAGTTCTAATCTGTTTACAAATATTACTTGGATTTGATCCACTTGAAGATTTCAGAGTATAAAATCCATACAGCTTCTGGGTTAGGTTTAGGAAATAGACATTTTTATATGTCTTAATGGCTTTTGCTCTCCAGCACTGTATATGAGTCTTTTGATATGAATTGATTTTTGTCTACTCATATTGCCTAATTCACTCATTAGGGAACACCTTACTTTAAGGTTAGTTAGTACCTATTAATGAGGGATTGGTGAGCCATATACAAGGTCTGTCCAGAAAAGGTCTAGCCATTGTTAATATAACAATAACAGTTTGCACAACATCGATGTAACCTGACAACCAAGGAGAGTGGACTGGAATGCGCATGTGTGAGCAATGTCGCCTTCACTGTACTAGTCAGTAGGGGAGGTAGACACTGTTGAGTGAGCATGTGTACTGTGTGACCTTCACATCCAAAATGACTGAATGAGGTCTATCCATATGGTTTTTTGGGGGGCTAACCACACAGTTTTGGGGCTCCCTTTACCACACAGCTTAGGAAGCAGGAAAGCAAGATGTAGCAGCCATGCAGAGCTCTCTTAGCAGTTTGGGTGAATGCAGGAGAGATAATGCAGGGCTACGGATGGGGACAATGGGAGACCTTGCAGGGAAGGAAAGGGGTGAAATGACTCTTGCTAGTGGGCCATGAGAAGGTGCCACATACTTTTGGATTAAGAACTAGAGATCCTGGCAACACAGCTGATGGTGCTGGGAACTGCGGGAGACCTGCCCAGCCCACCATGGTTTACTGGGAAGAACTGGGAGCTAGCAGAACCACAGATTTCTATTTTTTCCCCTGAGATACTGTGCCCTTAACTGGCCTGCCAGGGGAAAGGGGGGAAGGAAGGACCATGTGTGTTTGTGGGTGTTTTAAAAGACTTTGAGATGTTAACGAAGACATTAAGTCATTACTTTAAGTCTGTATAACTTTTGAATAAATAGTTCCTTTCCTTTTCACCAAAAAAAAAAAAGACTGAATGAGTACAGCAACAAATTTGCATCAAATTTTGCATTAACCTTGAACACTCCTCTGCAGAAACTATTTGGATGATTCAGAAGGCCTCAGCTATGGGCTACTAGTGATTGGCAGCTTCATCACTACAATGCGCCTGCTCATGTATCATGTCTCTTGTAGAGTTTTTTGGTGAAACATCAAATCACTCAGGTGACTCAGCCCTTCTTACAGCCCATATGTAGCACCCTTCGACTTCTGGTTTTTCCCAAAACTAAAATCACCTTTGAAAGGGAAGAGATTTCAGATCATCAATGAGATTCAGGAAAATATGATGGGCAGCTAATGGTAATTGGGAGAGCTGTATGAGGTCCCAAGGTGCCTACTTTGAAGGGAACTGAGTGAGGCATCATTGTCCTATGTGCAATTTCTTGTATCTTGTATCTTCTTCAATAAATGTCTCTATTTTTCATATTACATGGCTGGATACCATCTGGACAGATCTTGTGTAATGTTAGTAAGTAGTAGAAGACCTGAGTAAAGTACTCTAACACTGATCCCAACCC
>VMDR010038328.1:0-10000 GCA_007922815.1 Macrotus californicus | reverse complement strand
ATAAGTCCCTTTAACATTTCATATAATAAGGGCTTGGTGATGATGAACTCCTTGAACTTGACCTTATCTGGGAAGCACTTTATCTGCCCTTCCATTGTAAATGATAGCTTTGCTGGATAGAGTATTCTTGGATGTAGGTCCTTGCCTTCCATGACTTGGAATACTTCTTGCCAGCCCCTTCTTGCCTACAAGGTTTCTTTTGAGAAATCAGCTGACAGTCTTATGGGCACTCCTTTGTAGGTTACTATCTCCTTTTCTCTTGCTGCTTTTAAGATTCTTCCCTTATTTTTAATCTTGAGTAATTTAATTATGATGTGCCTTGGTGTGTTCCTCTTTGGGTCCAACTTGTTTGGGACTCTCTGAGCTTCCTGGACTCCCTGGAAGTCTATTTCCGTTGCCAGATTGGGGAAGTTCTCCTTAATTATTTGTTCAAATAAGTTTTCAATTTCTTTCTCTTCCTCTTCTCCTTCTGGCACTCCTATGATTCAGATGTTGGAACGTTTAAAGATGTCCTGGAAGTTCCTAAGCCTCTCCTCATTTTTTTGAATTTTTGTTTCTTCATTGTGTTCTGGTTGAATGTTTTTTTCTTTCTTTTGGTCCACACCATTGATTTGAGTCCCGGTTTCCTTCCCATCACTGTTGGTTCCCTGTGCATTTTCCTTCATTTCACTTAGCGTAGCCTTCATTTGTTCATCTAATTTGTGACCAAATTCAACCAGTTCTGTGAGCATCCTGATTACCAGTGTTTTGAACTGTGCATCTGATAGGTTGGCTATCTCTTCGTCTCTTAGTTGTATTTTTTTCTGGAGCTTTGATCTGTTCTTTCATTTTGGCCATTTTTGTTGTCTTGGTGCGCCTGTTATGTAGTAAGGGGTAGAGCCTTAGTTGTTCACCAGGGCAGGACAGCCACGTTGCTGCGTTGTGATGCTGTATGTGGGGGAGGGGACCAAGAGGGAACAATGCCACCCGCTCCACTCTCTGCCTGCCTCCAGTGACCTTCCCCACCACCCACAGTCAAATTGGGTCTCTTCAGCACTGATTGCGTGGGTGGACCCATGCACACCCCAGAACCCTGTGGGTCTCTCCAATAAGCTCTCCTGAGAGGCTGGGAGTCTCTCTCACTGCCACCGCCCCAACCCCCACAGGAGTTTTCAATCAGAGACCCTGAGGCTCCATTTCCCCACACAGGAACTCTGGGTTGCGTGGTCTATTTTGCTCCCCAGTTGTTCCTCTTGGTTTATCTGCAGGTGGGTGTGGGACGACCCGGTCTGCCAGCCATGCCTTGTCTGACCCAGTCCACCAGCCACCACCATGCCGCGAATCCTCTCCACCTGGCTGCCTGTCTCTGCCCTTCCTACCCGTCTGGATGAATGTTTCTTTAACTCCTTGGTTGTCAGACTTCCATACAATTTGATTTTCTGTCAGTTCTGGTCATTTTTTGTTTTAAAATTTGTTGTTGTCCTTCTTTTGGTTGTGTGAGGAGGCACAGCATGTCTACCTATGCCTCCATCTTGGCCAGAAGTTGAACAACAATTTTAAAAAAGAAAAAAACAAAAAATGGACTTTGCAAAGAAAGAAAAAAAATTGATCAAAGCTTCCTCTTCCCAGTGGAGTGCTCTCTCTCTCTCTTTCTCTCTCTCTCTCTGTCTCTCTCTCTTTCTCACACACACACACACACCCCTTTCCTTTGAACTCCAAGAGGTCACAGGATGAGTTGAGACTGAGTTGAGGACTCCGTCAGCAAAGATACAAAGTGGTTGACCCTTTCTTTCAGCCTCCATCTACTGTGTTTGGGGGAGAAAACACTTTAAAGCTTTTCCATAGGGGTCTGCAGCCATTGGCACCACCCAGAAGTAAAGAATTAGCCTGGCAAAACATTACTTGTTAAGTGTAACTGTCAGTCTAGGAAGTTTTTCAAGTTCCTCCAATGTCCAAATACTCCTGGCGGCCACCAGCCTTGAGGCTGTGGAACCCCAGGAGCTCCCCTTCCTTGGCCAGACCAAAATAATCAAATATCTAGATAGACAAGGGGTAAATGTTTCCCAAACTTTTCATTCCCAGAATGTCATTGGGAAAGCCAGGGAGACAATAGGCTACCTGCAGAAGCCCTCTTGAGTGAGTGGATCTATTTTTCAGTGCAGAGGGCAGCCTGGGATTACAAAGTAGAGGTTTTATGACCATGACATGGCTCCTAAAAGAGCATGCCTTAGGCTGGAGATGAGAGAGAATGGACCTGACTATCTGCCCCTCCCACATCAGAGTTTCTCAGCACTGAGGACAGCACCCATGCCTCTCCCCACCTCTGCTCAGGGGGTACCACCAGCAGGGAAGAGGGTGATAAAATCCCAAAGCCTATCCTTTTATAGAGCAAAAGTCAGGAGGTGTAAATGGTCCAAAGGAATTGATTCACAGACAAGGAGACACGACTCTGACTCTCACTACAGACTTGGAACGAATTTTGACTGAATGAAGACAGAATGGACTAGTGCAACATTTACTCTCTTGGTGATAACGTCCAGTGTTTATAAAGATAAAGGCCAGGTACCCTGTTTTGGTTACCAGTGCATTCCCATGTGACACTGTTTGAGTTGGATGATGTAGTAGCATCTTTGAATAGCACTGCTCAGACAATCCCGATCTGAATGCTGGTTTTCCATCAAGCTGAACCTATGTGGAGAGAGACTCTTAATCTCCCAAGTCTCAAATTCCTGTCTGTAAGGTGTGGAAGTCTCATGCCTCTCTCATAAGATTGCCACAAAGATCAAATAATATCTTGTGCATATAGAAACCTCTCAATCATTTTTAGTAGTATCTAACAATTTAGGAGGGGTATATGAAAAGGGGGCCAACTGTGCGGGAGAACATATTTGCCAATGATACATCAGACAAGGGTTTGATCTCCAAAATATATAAAGAACTCATATAACTCAACATCAGGAAGACAAACAATCACGTTGAAAAATTAGCAAAAGACCTGAATACACACTTCTCCAAGGAGGACCAACAGATGGCCCATAGGCATATGAAAAGATGCTCAACATTATTAGCTATCAGAGAGGTGCAAATTAAAACCACAATGAGATAGCATCTCATACCAATCAGAATGGCCATAATTAATAAATCTACAAACAGCAAGTGTTGGCAAGGATGTGGAGAAAGGGAAACCTCGGTGCATAGTTGGTGGGAATACAGACTGGTGCAGCCATGGTGGAAAACAATATGTAATTTCCTCAGAAAACTAAAAATAGAACTACGTTTTGACCCAGTGATTTCAATGCTGGGAACATACCCTAAGAACACCAAATCACCAATTCAAAAGAACTTATGCACCCCTATGTTCATAGCAGTGCTTTTTACAGTAGCCAAGTGGTAGAAACAGCTTAAGTGCTCATCAGTATATGAGTGGATCAAAAAACTATAGTACATTTACAGAATGGAATACTATGCATCAGAAAGAAAGAAGGGACTCCTACCTTTCATGACAGCATGGATGGAACTGGAGAATATTATGCTAAGTGAAACAAACCAGTCAGTGAAAGACACATATCATATGATCCCACCTATAAGAGGAATCTAATGAACAAAATTAACTAACAAACAAAATAGAACCACAGGCATAGACACATACAACAGACTGACAGTGACCAGAGTGGAGAAGGGGTGGATAAGGGTGGAAAGAAGGGAAAATGACTAGTTAAAGAGCCTTTATGAATGACCTGTGAATATGGACAATAGTGTGGGAATGGGGAGTGGAATGAGCAGAGGAGGGCCAAGGGGGAAAATTGTGACAAATGAAATAGAGTAATAATAAAAAATGATTAAAATATTTTTAAAAGATGGGCATTAATCTGTTATAAACCAAAGATGAGCTCCCTAAGAATTCATTATTATGATGATGATCATTTTGGTCCTTCACTCCTCTATTCCCATTGCTAACATTCACACCGGTTTACAGTTTTTTTCTTTCTAGAGCTGCAGCATTACCAGTTTTAAATTCTAAACTAGAGTCAGAACCCTGCTGCTAATGACATTTCTTTCAGCTGGGAATATCGTGATGATGATTTAAACATCATCATCATTCCCAGACGTTACTTGACTGAGGAACCAACACAAGAAAACATGGCTTCCCTTTCCTGCCCAAGTTTAAGGTTGCCTTGGGAAGTGAGAGTGGTCAGACCTTTTGTCTTTCTAGGAGCAGAAAGTGGAGAGCCATTTTAAAAATAAAACCCATTGGTACTATGGTCAAATCATTTCCCCCTCTGAGCACTACACTCCAAAGCTAACCTTAGAAAAAGCCAATATAAAAGGCCAAATGGAGATAATTCTTGCAAAATCAAGCAGGACAAATTGGTCTCTCAACCTCGGATGTGAAAAGAAAGCATCTTGTTCCTTTCAGAGTACTGATCTAACCCCACTCATTAAAGGACTATAGAATAAATGTCAGCAAAATCAGCCATTAGCTCCATAGTGTAACAGAGGGAAGAGAGTACAACTAACATACAATGCTTAAGAATGCAGTTTATTTCACTTTTTGGGTTTAATTCAACAAATATTTATTTGATCATCTACTTTCTAGCCAGTGTGGGACCAGGCTCAATATAATGATTACTCTGAGGGCCATGGGACAGCACCTCTGTGGCCCCACCAAGCCGAGTTGATTCAGGAAGTTCTTGTTTCCCTCTATGCACCACCCCATTCCTGAACCTCCTTTTCTCCTCCTTCTCCTGGAGCTCTTTGACCCAAAAGGGAGAGCATTTCACTTTTTAGTCCTGCCTCAGAATTAGATCAGATGGAACCATGGACACAAGCTCCATTTTAAGAGGCTCAAACCTCAGTTTTCCAAAGATCCAGTTTCTATTTAATGAAATTATAAGTTCTATCTCCTCAACGTACAGGCCAGGGCAGTGGTTTTAAGCTAAGCTATTAGCCTACCCTGGATTTATGAGGTCCAGTCTGGCAGCTTGGATATTAGAAGTAAAGCTGAAAATGACCACATCCTATGCAGCCCACACCTGGTGCTTTTCCATCTAGATCTGCAGGTGGGGCAAAGGAGGGAGATGGAGGAGAGACAGATTCTGAGAGGAGGAAGGGTGAGAGACATCAAATTAATTAAAGTGTTTTAAGTCCAAAAAGGGAGAGCACTGAGGGAGAACATGAAAAGAAACTTTTATATTCACCCAGGAAACGACATAAGCTCTGGAGGGTGTGGAAATGCGGCTCTGAGATCATGACAGTGAGTAGGTTAATTAAAATCAATTCCAGGTCCATCCGTGCCATTGCAAAAGGTAAAACTTTCTTCTTTTTTATGGCCAAGCGGTAAGCCATTGTATAAATGTCCCATAGTTGTTCTATCCACTTATCTACTGATGGACACTTGGGCCTCCTCCATACCTTGGGAATTGAAATAATGCTGCAATGAACATAGGGATGCTTATGTTCTTTCAAATTAGTATTGAAATAAGCCAGTCAGAGAAAGACAAATATGATATGATTTCACTCATATGTGAAATCTAATGAACAAACTGAACTAACAAGAAAAATGGGGACAGACTCATAGATGAAGAGCAGGATGACAGCTAGTGGGTGGGGGAGGTGAAGGGGTGGAGGGATTGAGCAAACAGGAAAAAGGACTCATGAATGTGGATAACAGTGTGGTGATTGCTGGGGTGAGAGGGTATGAGGGGACTAAATGGTAATGGAAAAAATACAATAAAGATTAAACAATTTTTTAAAAAATCCTCAAGTGTGTTAATTAAAACCATCTCCTACTCCACAACCCCAGACTCCTCCAACCCTTTAGCAGAAGATGGACAGGCTGCTCTTGACCTTAATTATTTACGCGTCGACGTCGGCCAGAACCACGGACAGCTCCAGCCCCGTGTCCTCTGCCCTGCCTGGTTCTGGGCAGTCTCCAGTTCCACCCGAAATGACCAGAAGTGTGATGCCTGGATTGGCCTCCTCTTACTCTCCATCCTCTCATCCGCAGGTGTCTTATTAAGAGCCTAGTGTCCCATCTTGATCTAAGAGCCCCAACAAGGGTTAGAGCCATGGAACCAAGAAAGGGGTGCCAAAAGAAGACCAAGGACTGCCACTCTCCAGGAGCTCAGCTTCTGCCTCTGAAAGGCAGCATCCAGGGAGATCACAGTGGGGAGAAGGCAACCGAGAGCCCTGGGAAAGTCAGGGTAGAGGTGACCTTGCTTTTCTCTCTGAGAGAGGCTGGCGTTGCAAACCTGCCTGTCTTGGAGGTACCACTTTGCTTTTAAAACCAACTGGTCTGTATTGGCTTCCAAGTGAGGGAAAGGGGAAAGAGATCTGTCAGAAGCTTCTTTGCACAGTGGAGCTTATATTTCCCAGGGCCATAAGCCCAGTCATCCTGCTTTCCCCTTCACACCCCATCTCCAACCCCTCCTAACCTGGCTCTTTGGGAGCAGATTTTGGCCAAATATGGAATTTCTTGACCCATGGCGACTAGTTTCCCAGTTTTGCCAATCACTGAGTGGTCTCCACACTCCAAACTTCTTCTCTTTCCAGATATGCCAATCCCCAGTTCCTATAGAAGACATTTCTTGTTTTCTGTTGGAAACTGGGGAGCAAATGTAAGATCCTCCTGCTTCAGGCAAGTCTTTTCTGCAGGCTTCCATTCTAAGTTTAGGGGTAAAAAGCTCAAGGAGAAAAAGTCTTCCTGTTCCTCCAAGAAGATTTTCACAGATACAGCCTTTGCTAAAGGAACTGGACCTTTCCGGCTCTGTGTGTGCACACGTGTGTGTCTCTGTGTGCGTGTGTATTGGGGGGTGCTATGGGGAGCACATTTCAATTCAACTTAACAACACCCTCTAAGGCTTTGATTTCTGTGAACTCAAAAAGGAATCCTTTCCTCAGAGTTTGCCTCTGGGAGAACCCAAATGAAGACAGAGATGCTTAGTGTTTTGTGGTGATCATGATGGTGGTATGTGTTGCTTCTGAATTATTTCCTTCAAAGACTGTCATTCAGAAGACCATATCATATGAAATTATGAGGTCTTAACTGTCACCACCCAGTAATCAAGTATGGACCCAGTTTGGACCCTTATCACCCTGTAAGTGAAATGAACTTATTTGTCTGAATTCCATTCCATAACATGCTATTTATACTTTTCCAACTTCCAAAAGAGGATTCCAAGGAAGTTTTTTATCTGCACTGAAAATAAATACCATCATTGTCATTGTCATTTTCATGTAAGAATCTGACAGGCTGACCTCTATTTCCTAAGAATATGCCTGGGAATCTGATTATGGGTTTAGGCCAATGTACATGTAGAACAAAAACTCTGACCCCAGATATACATACAAGATAAATTGAACTCTCCTGTTCATGAATACCTTGGTAGGAGCAACCCCCATAGTAGAGTGGGTAGCCCAGGGTCAGACAAGCTGGATTCTCAACCTGGCCCCTCCATTATAAACTGTGTAACTTTGAGAAATGTATTTAATCTTGCTATACTTTGGTTTTCTCATTTGAAACTTGGGGATAATAATAATACATATGCACCTTACAGGTTATTTTCCTAGGGATTAAAAATGCTATTGTATATTAAGTACTAACACAATGGCATAAGTGTTCAAGAAATGTTAGCTCTTGCTCTAACTATTAATAATAATAGCAACCGCACTTTGTAGAGAAAGCATAAAAGATCATATAGCGCACGTTGAATTTTTAGAATCTGGAAGCTGGAAAGAGATCACACACATCCTGCAGCATAGCAATCTCCTAACCAAGGTAAGTGAGGTAACATTCTACAAACACACAACTGGTTTCAGAAAACAAATGTAGTAATTGTTCAGTGCATGTGAGATATGATTGTTGCTGTTGGTGTTGTTGCTGTTGGGACTACTGACAAAGGGGAGAGCTGGTTGTTGGAAGACATTAAGGTTTTTAAGTCAGTGCAGAGTCTATTGTTGTCACCAAGCAAGTACCACAGGTAACACCTAACATCAGCTGAAAAGAGGAAACCTTATCTCTTCTCCAAGCTAAGGAAGTGGACAGAGACCTCTCTCCCTTGGAAGAGGAGGGGGGACTTCTGGATTCAGTTTAACCAGAAGGAAAAGTGAGTTTCATTAGTGTGGCCTTGAGATGAAAGTACATAGAAACAGGGAAGGGAGCATAGATTCTGCCTGGATGTTCTCAGTGGGTGGATATCTAGATTGGCCAGTTGACCAGTTCCCCGGATAGAATGAGTATCCACAGTATACAGGTTACATTGTTGCTGGGTGAACACATGGTGTCATTTGCCTTAGAAATACCTGCCTCTTATCTTCAAACTCCCACATTGGAGGCCCTACCATAAAGTGAAATGCTGGGATTCCTTCAGAAATTTTAATCCAAGTAAAGCCAGGCTGCCTTGTTGCCTATCTGATCACAGTATTGCTTTCTCCAGAAACATCATCCTCATGGCAAAGAAGCATTGTTGAGCATATACACCTTTGTATCTCTTCGATTTTCTGACTATAAATATGACTTAGTTTTATGGTTCAGAGCATGGTCTCTAGAACCCGATTGACTAATTTGAACCTGAGCACTCCCATTGTTTGTTTGTGGCCTTGGAAAAGTTGCCTGATAATATTAATTGACCTATATTGACCTTTACCTTGTGCTAGGCTGGTATTAAGTAATGTGCCCAAAGTCACTTAGCTAATTAGTGATAGAGCCAAGACTTGAGGTCAGGCAACTTGACTCTCAAGTCCACACCCTTGGAGATTATATATTATTCTGCTATGGTATGCCTTGGTTTTCTCATCTTTAAAATGAAGATAATAATAATATCTCCTCATGGGAGAAAAAGCAATGTATTTGCAAGTGGTAAGGCTATAAATATATTAATTTCCTCTGACATCAGATGTTTTTAATGGTGGTATTTTACTGAATAAACTTAAGTTCAGAGAAATTAAGGTACTTTCCTACAGTAAATTTCTGAAGCAGGCTGGATTAAAGTTCAAGTCTATATTACTTTTAGAGTTGGCATTCAAACCCACACTCAGCCATGTGCTCATGATGTGATGATACTGGATATGTGTCTATACTTCCCTGGGCCTCAGTTTCCTCATCTTTGAATTGAGGAATAATAATACCTGTCCTTCCCACCTCACAAAGCTGACGCAAGGACAAAAATTAAATATGGAAATGCAATTTGTAGACCTTCAAATGCCATGGAACTGTAAGTTAAAGTGTCATTGGGGCTTTCTGGAAGCTTTCCCCTAAGTGGCACACATCTAGGGAATAAATAAAGGTTGATGGACACAACAGACACACTAAAATTACCCAAAGACACCATAGACGGCCATTTAAATACTGCAGAGTCTATTAGGAGAACCTACTGAGTAGAGGACAGGGGGATGACTGCCAAGGTATACCTGGGACTAGAGGTATAGGAGAATTGGATGATTACCTCTTTTGCATTTTTGGAGGTGAGAAGAGAATCTGTGTTTTACTGAAACAACAGTGTACTTCACAGAGGCTATTTGTAGAGAAAAAGAAAGCTTCAACAGTTGAGCTCATGGAAATACAAACTGCACTCTATAGATTGCTTTGAGTAGTATGGACATTTTAATGATGCTGGCCTTATAAAAAGAGTTTGGAAGTCTTCTCTCTTCTTGAAGTTTTTGAAATAGTTTGAGAAGGGTAGATGTTATTTCTTCTTTGGATGGTTGGTAAAATTCACCTGTGAAGCCATCTGATCCAGGACTTTTGTTTATTGGGTGATTTTTTTCCTTTTCTTCCCCCCGCCCTCTCTCCCCACCCACTCCCCTGATGATAACCCTCCATGTGATCTCCATTTCTGTGATTCTGTTCCTGTTCTGGTTGTTTGCTTAGTTTGTTTTTGTTTTTGTTTTAGGTTCAGTTGTTAATAACTGTGAGTTTGTTGTCATTTTATTGTTCATATATTTGATCTTCTTTTTCTTAAATAAGTCCCTTTAACATTTCATATAATAAGGGCTTGGTGATGATGAACTCCTTGAACTTGAC
>VMDR010038327.1:0-10000 GCA_007922815.1 Macrotus californicus | reverse complement strand
TAATCTAGGTTCATGTGTGAATTTTTCAGTAATTTTTGTTAGCATCAAATGCCTTGATTGCTCACACTGGTGAACTAGACATTCTTGAGTTAAGGGCATGGTATTTGATCCCAGGTGGTTAGATTAAGCACCAATCAAGTGTAGTACCTATCCAAACATATTCTGGCATATAGATTTATTTCTTTTATTTTGAACATATAGCCTGTTCCTAAAGTAATACCAAAGGCAGAGGGTCATCTTTGGTTCCTATTGCAAAGAAAAGCCAATTGAATCCTTCATTTGGGGTTGCAAGTCTCTAGAAATTCTTAAAAGTACTACCACATTTACCTGGTACAGGGGGACCAATTTCTTCATTTGATGCTGACCTGGTATTAAGTATACCATGGCAATACAAAATCCTTTATTCAAAAATGTTCCTCATTTATTCCTTAAAATGAAAATGTTTTTCAAAATCAAGATGTAGTAGGAAATATGGATAGAATCATTGCTAGAACAAGGCAGGAAGGCAGGGCAGGGGCAGATGTTAGGGGTGGAAAGGAACCTGACACCATTTAAAACTTGTGCATATTTTAAGGAGGGGAAGGCTTGAAGAGGCATCAGGAGCTGGAAGGGTCGTCAGCAATCTGGAATTGCACAGTCTCTGCCACATAATAAATGTGCAATGAAAGAATGAAAGAGGAAGATAAGATAACACAGGCAGGGGACCAGGGCATGCCATTAGATAAAGACCATTGCCAGAAGTCCTTGCAATGGAGATAAGCTTTAGCCTAACCAGAAAGCCTCTCATTTCACTATCTGCTGGACCAGCGATTATCACAGTGATGGGACACCTTAGAGTCTAAAGCAATGGGTCTCAATCTGGCTGGCCATTAAAATCACCTGACAGTTTTTTTTTAAAGCCCAGTTCCCAGGCTTTTACCCCAGACTATTAAAATAAAAATCCCTAGTTGTGAGACCAACCCATTAGTATTTTTTAAAGTTCCTGAGGTGATTTCATGGTGCAGGACTCTGGAGCACACAGTAACTCATTGAGCACGATGGTAAAGAGGTCACTAGGTACACTTTGCAGGTAGAAATAATTCTACACTCTGATACTGTGTACTACTAAGTTTTTCAATATATTGTCACCATGCACTACATAATAATTACTTATTCTTGGGCATTCTATGACTTCCTCTCTGTACCAGGAGGCAGGACAAAAGTCACATGCTGAACAGGTGTCTAGCAATTTCTGTGAACAATGTAGCTGATGGGACAAGCTTGTTAGGAGAAGTTCGAATTTCATTTCCTTCACTTGAATGCCACTTCAGTTTCTGCTTATTTCTTAATGCAGATTAAGGTCACTTTTAGTTGTAATTGACATAAATTCAGCAGTCTCTCAAAAGCATACACTTAAGAGAAGTATTTTGGCTAAGAGAAAAACAGGTAAGTTCTGAAGCTCCCAACCATAACTCAAAATCCCCCAGGAAGTTTATATTTTTAGTTTTTGGCATATCATCACTTTACTTCACATAATTATTTCAAATATTACATATGTGAGTGCATTTTCTGTCAAGTCCACTAAGTACTTAAGTGCCAGAAACAGGAAATGAAATAAAGGTGACAATGTAGTGACACCATCCAAAGGGGATAAGGCTGCATTTCCCTGGTGTGGGCGCTGCCGTGATTCCTGCCAGGGAAGAAGTAGCTCAGAGAAGGCGAAAGCAGTTAGGGTTCTTCAAGGACTTGGGCATGCATTCTCTCGTCATAAATTTGCATTCTCGAAAACTGTTTTCATTCAGGCAGTGGCAAAATCAGTCAGTCCCCTTGCTGTTCACTGAAGGTCACAGCTAGGTGGGGACTTTGACCCAGAGACAGGGCAGGGCTGGCAGAAACCAGCTTAATTTTTAAAATTCAGTTTACAGGAAAATGGAGGAAGGTAGCCTTAATGAAAATTTAGGTAACACTGTCTGCTGATCATTATTTAACAGTGTTGTCAAGGTCGTGTGTAGCAGGCTTTAAAAAGCACACGGTGGAAATTGTTAGTAAAGAAGATTAGAAATACTCTTTTACACAATTTCTGCTTTATCACCTGACTGGCTAACATTTTAGGGTAGAAACACAAGATCATCTACTCGAGGGGCCCAACACCAATGTGCCTGGGTAAAACTCCTGAGATAAGAAAACATGGGGAGGTTGAGTCTCACCTCTTCCAGCAAGCCTTCCCTGCTTCTTGCTCTTTCATCTCGTTTCTCTGAACTCCTGCAGACGGCATCACAAAATGAAGCTCTTTGCTACATTTACCTTTTATAGTTCTCCCGCTGAATTGGCTACACTAAGTTTGGCTCCCTAACTAGATTTTTATAATTTCTTCCGTCACCCTAAGATCCCAGAGCAGCTGTTATTTTTTTAAGCTTTTTTTTGCTCATGGTTTCCTTTCAGAATCTGATAAAAATCAGTATACTCTGTGCACACTAATTCTGCATGTGCACAGCCTCTGTTGAAGCCTATCACTTAGGGGAAGTGGGGGGAGATCTCGTGGCTGAAGCCTTGTCAGACACCATGACATGATCACTCCATTGCTGCTCTTTGATGACGAAGTGACAGCACGGAAATGTTAAGGGACCCTCTAGTTTCCAGTCTGGGAGTCCAGTCAGCTAAAACGTCATTATTTTGTCCACTTGACTCTTGTTATGACCATGCTTTTGAATTCTGCTAGCAAAAAACAACTCAGACTCGCAAAATAGATTCATAGAAATTTAAGGAAATTCTAGTCTCTCTGCTTGGCTAGATATGGAATAGCCAAGAGGAACGTGGCAGGGAGAAAGCAGGATATGACCAGGCATGCTTAAAAGATTGTGTGGAGGGAAATGGGCAGTTCCTTGATTTGGCTTATTTCTCTTTCACTTTTTGTTTTGAAAACAAAATGGGTATTTTTTTTCACTCTTGTACTATCTATTTTTAATACAAGGAGGCCATAATCCTTTCAGAACATCAGTGCTCCTGAAGAAATAACTTATTGATCAACTTCAGTGCAAAACGAACTCATCATCCAATAGGAGAGTTTCCACTAGATTCGATAGGGTGAGGAACTTCCATCTAAACTCAACAAGGGTGGGGAAGAGTTGTCCCTACAAATTAAACCCAACCAAGATTACTCTATCCAGCAAAGCTATCATTTAGAATGGAAGGGCAGACAAAGTGCTTCCCAGATAAGATCAAGTTCAAGGAGTTCATCATCACCAAGCCCTTATTATATGAAATGTTAAAGGGACTTATCTAGAAAAAGAAGATGATCAAAACTGTGAACAGTAAAATGACAACAAACTCACAACTATCAACAATTGAACCTAAAAAACAAAAGACAAAAACAGACATAAACTAAGCAAACAACTAGAACAGGAACAGTATCAGAGAAATGGAGATCACATGGTTATTTAACACCTGGGAGGGGGCTGAGGAGAATGGGGGAAAAGTACAGGGAATAAGAAGCATAGATGGTAGGTACAAAATAGACAGGGAAGGTTAGGAATAGTATGGGAAATAGAGAAACCAAAGAACTTACATGTATGACCCATGGACATGAGCTAAGGTGGTGGAATGATGGTGGGTGGGGTACAGGGCAGAAGGGAATAAAGGGGAGAAAAAAATGGGACAGCTCTAATAGTATAATCAATAAAATATATTTTTAAAAAATTTTTATACATCAAAGGACTATCAGTAGAGTGAAAAGGCACTCCCTAGAGTGGGGGTAAATATTTACAAATCATCATTAAGGGATTAATATCTAGAAGATATAAAGAACTATTATAAATGAAAAACAAAACAAAACAACCTGATTAACAAATAGGAAAAGGACTTGAATAGACATTTCATGAAAGAAAATGTACAAAAAACTAATAAGCACTTGGAAAGATGCTCAACATCACCAATCATTAGGGAAGTGTAAATCAAAACCACAATGAGATATCACTTTACACTCATTAAGATGGCTCTTATAGAAACAAGAACAAAAAATAAACAAAAATAATAAACATTGTCTGGGATGTGGAGAAATTGGAACCCCTGTGGATTGCTGGTAGAAATGTAAAATGGCGCAACTGTTGTGGAAAACAGTATGGAGGTTCCTCAAAAAATTAATCATAGAATGACTACCCTAGGATCCAGCAACTGCACTTTTGAATATATACTCAATTGCATTGAAAGGAGACACACAAAGAGATATTTGTTGACCACGTCCATGGCATCATTACTATAAATAGCCAAACAGTGGAAGCAACCCAAGTGTCCATCAACAGAGAGATGGGTAAACAAAATGTTCTAGAGATATACCATAGTGGAATAATATTCAGCCTTTAAAAAGCAAGAAACTAATATATGCATGAAGACAGTACATGAAGTGCGATTAAAGGACAGGTGTTCCATGATTCCACCTACAGAAGGCACCTGAAATAGACACATTCATAGAGGCAGAAAATAGAATAGTGGTCGCCAGGGCTGGGGAAGGAGGGAACGGAGAATTACTGTTTAATTCCTACAGAGTTTCAGGTTGAGGTAGGTGGTGGTAATGGCTGCACAGCAATCGTAAACTAAGTAATGTCACTTAAAAATGGTAAAAATGCTAAATGCTATATTACGTGTATTTTAGTGCAATAAAAACTATCTCCTCTTACAAAGATCACTGAGCCAGCTAATTATTTAGAGAGAGTACTAAGCCACTCTGCCATATGCCATCATCCTCAGTTTTCAGATTTAATCTTTGTGGTTGTCTCATGTCACAAATGTGAGAGTCGTGTTTCAGAGGATTTGCACCGATCGCCTTGCGTGCCAACCACAGTAACAGTTACCATTCATCCCTTGTCTTTCAGGTGACCAGGTGATTGTGTTCACTATCTTAAAGACTCAAGATAACTCTGAAGGAGATGTTATCATCCTGGGGCTTAGTGGTTCTGTAACTTATCTATTGTTAAGCAGTTCACATTCTCTTCTCTTGAGCCTTTCACTGCTCCTAGCATGGTGGTGGGTAACAAACAGGAAGTAGGAAGGGGAGGGTGGTGGGACAGACAGATGTTTCTCCTAAAAGTTATTTGTGTATGTGGGGCAGAGAGAATCATTTCATTTTCTTTGTAAATAAACTAAGCTGAACTGGTCTTTTATCCCTCATTCTGGGTTGTTTTTCTGAAATAAACCACTGGGAAATGAACACAGGAGCTGCTGTCATGGGGGTTGTATGCAGTGCCCCACAGCACGCACAAAGGGACCAGGGGAGACAGCAGTGAAAAGCTGGGTGAGGATGCAGACCCACACCTCAGAGTTATTAGTTGGCAGGTATGTGTTGTCTGTGTACCACGTGGTCAGCAGAATAAATAAGCAACCTAACTTTTAAGTACAAAAAGGGAAACATGAAGCAATACCCTTTTCTGTTGTTTTCTATTAGTTTCTTTTCTATTAGGCCCAAGGGAACATGAATATCCATCCAGCTTCTCCAGGTTCTCCTGATAATGAGTGGAGTTCAGTGTGATCGGAATGTCTGGCCAGCGCTTCGGCGGACTCTTTGCCTCACATGTCCCTTTCCTTGAATTTGTGGTGTGTCTTGGCGGAGAGCATGAGCGGGTGGGGGGCAGATATACTCCATTAAACTAGGACTTCCCTTCTCAGGAGCCTGCTTCTCCCAACCATAGTCCAGGCTGAGCCATGTTGTGCTCAGCAGCCAGGAGGTCCTCATCACAGGGCTCAGTGTTTGCATGCACCCAACATTCTTATTCTTCCTGGTCCACTCATGTTTCCAATGGCAGGGAATTCTCTTGAACTCTCTGGGCTATTTTATACCCTGACAGGCCCAGCATCCTTATTTTAATTAAAAAATTTTTTTTAGAATTTATTTATTTATTTTGAGAGAGAGGGGAAGGGAGGGAGAAAGAAAGGGAGAGAAAGAAACATTAATCTGTGGTTGCTTCTCACACTCCTACTGGGCACCTGGCCCACAACCCAGGCATGTGCCCTGACTGGGAATTGAACCGGTGACCCTTATGCTTCTCAGGCCCACACTCAATCCACTGAGCTACACCAGCCAAGGCCAGTACTTTTATTTTTAGAGGATCATCTCTATGTCAGACCTAATATACTAAAATGCATCCCATATCTAATAACCTTTTTCTTTGTTGTTAAAAAACTTGAAATTTAAAAATTAAAAAAAAATTTGTTTGCCAATATGTAGTTTATTTACTGTGATCTTTCAGCAATCATGTGCATTCTTGAGAATTTCCAGAGTGAGAAAAACTAGCTTCAATTGTTTAATAAATGCATGAAATGTTTATTCATGAGAATGACAACTAATGGACTCAACATGATACATGCTGCTGACATTTAATTAAACATTTATTAACTTAGATTTTGCATTTTTCCCTTTGTACTTTGAGCCTTTCTTTTTTCTTTCCCTCCCTCCCCCTTTTCTTTTCTTCCTTTTTTCTTTCCTTCTTTCAGTTATCAGATCTTTTCAAAGGTCTCAGGCCTTAACTCCCATGCTAGCCAATGGATAAAATAGTGCAACCAGGTCCCTTAAAGTTTCTTATGTGTAGCTTTATTTTATACAGCTCATAAGGGTAGGTATTAAGTTGGATCATATAAATCACTGTTTTCATTTCTCTCTCTTTTTTTGGTAAAATATGACAATTTAATCTATTTGGTTACAAATCCAATAGACTTTTTCCTGTGGACAGGTAGAGTTAAACTGGAGAGCTGAGACCAGTGAGCAGAGGGCTGTGCCCGTGGTAGGTGCTCAGTAAGGATTTGCTGAATGAATGAATGCAGGCACATACCAATGAAGGACCAAGAAAGATGAAACTAAGTAAACAGAAACGAAACTGCACGACACAGAATGGGGCAGTGGAACTCGCAGAATATATTAGTCCTGCAAAGCACTTTGGCAATTGCTTTAGTCTTTTTAACCAACATTCTCTTTTCAATTTAATTTTGTTTTGTTAGGAAGAGATTGGCGTTGCCGGTGGGGGAAACCAGTCCTGGCATATCTCACTGTTGACTCTCCTTAGTGAAAAGAAAAATGGAAACATCACAGGAGTTGCAGGAGGAAAAGAAGCATCGTGGCTCTAAGAGAGGAGACTGCAGAGGTTGGTAGAAATTTCGTGAAGCATGTTGCTTTTCATTTGGCAGCAAGGACGATCTCCATGGGCAGCATCTTAAATCCAAAGTCCTGGTGTTCCTGACCTTTTTCCTTCCCTGTGATCCCAGAGGAGCCAACAACTCTATTTCTCTCCAAGCGACAATTCTAGAGAAAACAGAGGGTTATCAAACCTTAAGGATTCATAGGACTTCAACTTTGGGTCCATTCACTATCCATTTATTGATCCCCTCAGCCTGTTATATACCGTGATGTGCCAGATTCTGTCTAGGTACTGGGAAGAGGATAACATTGAAGATACCAGACACATTTCCAAACTAGAGGGGATTTTCACCTTGTGTAGGGAGAGTAAATGTGACTAGTGATAGAAGAGAAAAATAGGTAGGAAATGCAGGTCCTGCATACCAATAGCATGGATTTGGGGAGAATGCAAATGCTTTTTGGATTGCAAAGCATCAGGTTGACAGTTAAGATAAACGAGACACAGAACTGTCAGATTAGGTAACCCCCAAATACATATTATTGTCCGTAATGATACAAATCACTTGTTCTCACCTGGAGGAATTTTTCGTTTACTGATTTCACAGGCAATTCCCTCATATGTGAGTGGGCAAGTACACACGCATTTTCCGTCCAGCAGAAGCACAGTACCCCCGTTTTGGCATGGGTGGCATTTTTGGGCACTGTATTCATTAACATAATCTTGAATGGCTCTTTCCAAATTTTCTGCCTTTTGGTATGCATCTTTCATTGTCAATGGAATCAGATTTTGTATAGGAGACAGCTGCAAGAAAGCAAAACATTTAATTTTAGGTCTTTTTCTACTAATGGAGTTTCTAACATTGTTCATAGAATTATTTGTTCATTAACTAACTAATTCAGCAACGGCTTAGTGAAGGATTGTTATTGCCAGATGTGATTTTAGCCTTTAAGACTATACAAGTGACTGAAGCTAGTCAGGATTTCTCTGGTCATGGAGATGACATTATGGAAGTAAGGAGACTGGTACTAAAATAATCATATAGATTCATAGATAAATAGGAACTATGATATTGCTATAAAGGAAGGGTATATGTGTTTTAAAAATGAACAATCATGGATTTAAGCTTTTGGCAGTATAATTTATTGGCATACTACTTTCTGAGGTGTTTTTGTGTCCCCTCCTCCTCTCCTCTTTCAGAATATAGCCAGGTGTTTGTCTTGTTTAAGAGGAAGTTTGTGCGCAAGGCCAAGTCCAGAATGCCCTGAAAATCAACTCTTTATTAACTTATTTCCCTAAAACCTTGAATTTGTGGGAAAATTTTTGCTGGGAAAGGATGAGAAGAATGCCAATGAAGGAGGGAAGTCTTCTAGACCAGGAAGGGGATAGAGTTAGCATGAACCTCAAGTAGCAGGAAAGCATCATTAGATCCCAAGCAGTTATTTTGTCCTGGAAGGTTGGGAACCACCTGACTTCAGGTGAGCACATGAATGCAATCAACGAGGTTGTCAGGGTGTCCACAGTGGACTGTGCATGTACAGATCTCACATTCCCATTTCCCCAACGGAAGTGTCAGGGTTCTTGTATTAATTTCAGCGACAAGGAAGAACTTCCCTGAACTCCATCCAACACATGAATGAAGGATAAATTTTCCTTCATTCATGAAGGGATGGGATCTCGATGTCAAATTTAATTAGACTAAAAGAAAATGAAGTAAAATGATTTATTCTGCACACTTAAATTTCTGGAGTAAGACACAAAGTTGCTACAACTGAATCAGGGAAGCTTGGACAGGCTTTCCTGAGAAAATTATTATTAAGCTGAGATTTGAAGGTGTTAAGCTAGAAAGAAGAGTATTGTAGTCATACAGTGCAGAATTCAAAAAGTTTGTATAGTGGAGGTACCATTGCTTCTTGGCCTTTTGGCTAAAATCAAGTGCATAATGGAGGTACCATAACATATATAAAAACTTGGAACATATGTCCATTAAATGTAAGCAAATTTAATTATGTGACTATAAATAGCTGTTTGAGTGAAAGAATTATAACAAATTGAGGCCCTTTGGTGGCATAGCACTTTGAAACAAGAGACCCCAAAACTTAAAAGAAATTGGAATCTCAAGATCCAAGAAAGAACATATAAAATATATCTCACGAATTCCTGCAGAAGAGTAGTGACAGGGTTAATATTGTGAACTAATCCTTTTTCTAGGCATAAGGAGAAAGCTGAACAAAATAACACCAAAATGCAGAATCTGTTTGAAGGCCCTGGAGGACGAACAATGTGACAAAAAAGTGACAGGTAATAAAGATCTGGGAGGCGATGAACATTTAGTGAGGTGGGCCCAGTGTTTTGGGGTCACCAGTCCCCTTGGCATATTTCTAACTGGGGAAGAGGCAGTCAAGTGGCTAAGTGGCAGACAAAACATATTACTGGACTCGGGGGAAAAGGTTAGAATTCAGGACTGATGAAGAGTCCCTACCCAAAGGACTACAGTCCTAGAAGCAAGAGGCAAGTGGAAGCAGCATAGCCCTGGTGAAGGCTGTGTCCTGGTTTGGGTTAAAATAATCCTGATTTATTAGTGCTCTGAAGCTTTCCAGATGTAAATATACATTTCCTTGGGAGGAAAATAAAATCATCTCAGGTCTCAGGCTACTTCTATAACAATTTTTAAAGTATAATCTCCAGCCCACAATAAAAATAATGAGGTATGCAAGGAAACAAAGCAACATGATCGAAAACCATAGAAATAGAAATTGGAAGGATTAGCCAAAGAACATATATGCGTTACCCATAGACACAGACAACAAGGTGGTGACAGCCAGAGGCAAGGGAGGAAGGGGGCAGGGTGGTAGTGGGCAAAGCGGGGGGATAATGGGGACATCTGTAATGGTGTCAACAAT
>VMDR010038326.1:0-10002 GCA_007922815.1 Macrotus californicus | reverse complement strand
ATCTTTGACCATAGTTTGCTCATTTTCCCCCACTGGATCCAGTGGAGCAAATAACGTAATTTCATGAGCTGCAATGGAGAGAACAATGAGCTGGTTTTCCATGGGGTCTCCTTAGCATGCTGTTCATGTTGAGTAGATCCAGATCCAGCACAGAATAATCACATTTATTTAATCCAACAACATTCATTTTTCAGCAGGTTAATATTTCTGAAATTAGCTAACATGTCATGTCAAAGAAACTTGCTAACCATTTTTATTTTTTTCTTTTCCTCCCAAAAGACTCTTATTAAATAAAACATTATGCAATTGATGTTTTCTTAGCATCAAGGAACTAAGGATTGTTACTTTGGGTTTCTAGTTAAGTATTCTTTTCCTAGAAGACACCATTGACATGAGAGATGTAGTTGCTTTCTATCTGAAATAATGTATCGGCTCTCATCTTTCAGCCAGCGACACCCAGGTACCGCTCTAAATAATCCCTCTGTTGCTTCATACCCCAGGTTGCTGTGGTTGTTGCCTCATGGACCTGATGAGACTTAATGACTGAATAAAAGCAGCTAACTCGATGCCAGCCATCAGTCACTATGGTGACCAGGTATGATGATCTGCACACAAACTCTTTACACTGAAAAGTGACCAACTATGTCTTCTTTTTTGTTCCATTTGAAGGGAGAGCTCTGTGGAAACACTCGGCATGTAGTGAAAGAAAAGGCAATATGCAGAACATGATGCAAAGAGGAGAGTGCAGAGAGAAAAGAGACGTAAGTTAAAGCAGAGCCAGAAAAGACCTGCACCTGCCAGTTAGAACAACAGAAGCCTGCTCGGAGGAGGCCCTGCAAGTACGGATGCTGGGTCATTAGTCTGCTCTTGGAATACCAGAGTGACATGTGTCCTGAATGACATTCCAATTCTCTGTAATTCCTAACTAGTGATTGTGCAAATGTTCTGAACGATGCTCTTGTTTCTCATGAAGCCCTCCCAAAAAATCCTCCTTCACTTTATGATTTATATATAAGTTAAGGTCCTATTACCTGAGCTGTCTAGTTATTGTTCTAGAGGAAAACAAAAACTTTTAGTAAATAGTATTATTAACATATATAACTCAATAGAGTTAAGGTGGGAAATACCAGTGTGTGCCCAAGAGTTTTTGTTCCATCTCTGAACCCCTAAACAAAGAGTTCTATTATTGTGACATATTCTGGCCAGTGCCCACAACAGGACACTGGCCTGACTCCATCAACATGTTTTTCTCATATTGTTGTTACTGTAACTGACGATTGGAATTATAAAGTTTTGATTTTCCCCCAGGCTATGAAGCCAGATGCCATGGTCTGAATATTTCAGGTTGGATTACTAAACAGGGAAAAGTAGAAGATAAGTATCTCTCCATTTACTCATTGGTGTTCTGAAAGAAAGAAAAAGCCACTGTAGGAATTTGGAGTAGAAAAGACTTAAGAGTTTTCCCAGATTTTACAGTGATCAGTATGGCTGAAGAAGACACTGAAGAAGGCCACCATTGGCTTTCAGTGCTGTTGGAAGGGCAGGGACTGCAGGGAAAACGCCATCAAAGGCTCCATCTGCCTATAGCACCAAAAGGAGGGAGAGGTCACCTGAAGGTGCTGGAAAACTTCTACATCTGCCACCTGCCAGGACCCACATGTCTGTCCAAAGCTCTCACCAAAAATAATAGTTACTACTCTCTTCAGCTTTCCTAACCCTCTGTGAGCTCCTGTGATTGCTGCAGCAAACCTACATTGTGCTGGCAAAGGATTCTAGGATGCATGGCTCCCAGATTTCTCCCTTAGAACCTGCGGGACAATGTAAAAGGAAATGGAAAGACCCTGGATTAACAGCAAACAGTCCTACACAGCTTCTAAGGAGCTTCCGGACTTCAGAGCTTAATAGGTCTTATAGGGTTTCTCAGCGGTAGATAAGATGTTCCCGAGATGTCCTCATCAGTGGTCTGGAGCCTTCAGAAAAGCTAATTACAGGTTTAGAGGAAAAATGCCTTTTTCTTTTTCCTTTCTAGTAGAGGAGAAAAGTAGTGTTTCTCCCCCAGTTGCTCCCCTCCACTGTATTCACTGAAGAAGCACTTGCAGAGGTTGAAGTAGCTGCAGAAACGTAGCACACACTGGTTCAGTGCTTGCCAAGCGGCTGAATCTGTCAGTTTACACTGGGTCTGTCATTTGAGCCGAAGAAAGGGAATTTAGAGAATTTATTTTTAAAAATGGCATGTTTGGTCCTCCTCATTAACCTTGACCTTTGGGGTATATGTTCTTGCTTCCCACAAGAATTCTGAAGGCAGAGTTTTGGTTGGAACAGTGAGCAACAGGAGACTGAGAAGAACAGTAATAAGAAAAACTGTACACCTGCCCTTGGTGTGGCAAAGATGAGTACACTTCCCATGGGTTCAAACGGGGGTCATTGAAGGCAGTCAGGCTGTGAGCTGTCTTGAAAGGATTTTGCATCGGAGGATAGTGTGTAGGTAAGGTGATACCAAGTGGTACAAAGTAATGGATAGACCACCGGGAATAGAAGCTGGGTTTCAATATGTCAGGCAGAGAATGCACTGCACAAATCAAGGATACATAGCCCAGGAGAAAATCGCAGGTGATCACTGAAGACTTCTCCACACACGGAGGACCAGTGGTGAATGGATATATCATTTTGCCCTTTTCTTCCCATTACTGCTCCTTAGCCTCACTATACCAAAGAAAGATGGGAAATGCAGAGGGACAGAGGGAGAGGTAAACTGAGGAAGAGAAATACAGGTAAATACAGACCTTCCCCCTTCCCCCCTTATGGGTCTCTTAGCCACATGTCAGGCCTAAGCCGAGAGCAGGTGGAGGTGATGAAGGAGTTGAACTGAATATAAAAGTGGAACTTAATTTAAAAATACTGAATCTTTCATATTTGAACTACATCTAAGTTATAAAAATGAAAGTATTCCCATAAATGAAAGGAGCCTGAAACAACAAAACCTGATCAAGACGTAATTAAAGGGAGAGTGGGGGATAAATTAGAGAGCATATTTGAAGGCAGTCCTTGAAAAAAATGAAAACAGCTCTTGTGTACTCCCTGCTGCGTTCCATGCCTTCAACATTCCCTTTATGTCAATATTGCAAAAATAGCTACTCTTGTTCTTCTAAACATTTCTCTTACTTCTTCATAACTCCCAATTTAAGTATTTGTCAACATTTATTGAGGTAAAATTTACACATAAGAAATTTCCCATTTCGAGTGAATTTTGGCAATTGTCTACATCATGTCACCACCACCGTAGTCAAGCTATAGAACATCCCCAACACCGCAAAATGTTCCTTGTGCATCTTCGCAGTTTGGTGCCTCACCTGACCCCATGTCCACGTAATCTTACCTACGTCCTGTCACCTTTTTAGAAGGTCATGTACATAGAACTGTAAAATGTATTTTATGTTTGACTGTTTTTCATTTATGTTGTTGCATGTATCGGTTTCTTGTAAATTTTGATTGTTGAGTATAAATATATTACAATTTGTTTATCCATTCACCAATTAATGAACACTTGGGTTCTTTCCATGGTTGGATTATTAAAAATAAAGCTGATATGAATGTTCATGTGTACACTTGATGTGGACATATATTTTCTTTTCTTTTGGATGAGATTGCTGAATCTGGTTGCTAGCATATGTTCTTATTTTTGTGTTTATAGTTAACTCGTATACCTGTCACTACCATTTTTACTCACTTATTTCAGAAATAATCTATTTCTGGAAACATAACCAAATAATCACACAAAATTATCCCCTTACTTGTCTTGAGGTAATATTTTGTATGTCCCTTTTTTTCAAGCTTTTTAAGATGTAAGAATTACTTAACCTACTGACAGAGTGCAGTGGCTCTTTATTGTGATTGCAATATCACATTTATTCCAATGAAGTCTTTTAGCTATTTAGAATTTATTATTGAGGTGAAATGACCTCAGTATGCAAAGCTATGTGTTTGTTTTCATTGATTCATTTACATTCAGTTTTTCAAGTGTGTGATAGGGACAGGGCATCATAGAGTTTGTCAGCATCAAAACCTTGTAGGATTCAGGAAGGCTCCCAAAGTTTAGGACTGGGCATTGTAACGTTGCTAAAGTATTCCCTGGCTGATGTAGTACACCCAGACTGAAAAGAAGATATCATTAACTTCCTTTGAAAAAAATGTTTTAACCTGCTTACCCCATTTTTGAGTACTTCTACATATATCATCTTAAATTTTCTTAACAAACCTGCAAGATGTAGACAGCAAATTCATTTTTCAATATGCAAAAACATGTAAGTAAAGTACCTGGAATGAAGTAACTAATGAATTACACAACTTTCTTTCTTGCCTGATTTCTGCATTTACTAAGAATAACAAATGTTAAAACAGGCAAATAGAGATCTATGGAGCACATTTATTAGCTGTTATGGCTAATTTGAACACATGGTTTAAGGATTGTTATCTATATGAACTTGCTCATAGAATAAGCCTGAAATAGACATATCTACCCTCAGAAATCACAGTCCTTTTCTTGTAAGTGTGGAGCTTTTACTGCTAAGTTTACCAAAAGGTGTAGAGCAGGTCAAAGCTCAGATTTTTTTGAGCTCCCAAAGAGAAAGCAGCAGGAAATAGTCTAAGCTACACCAGTCAGATCATTCTCCCCTGGAGATGTGCAAGTAAGGAGGCAGAGAACAACAAAGAGAGTTAATTTCTACAAAAATAATGAAGTAAGAGGAAAGTAGGTTCCCCATCCCAAATTCTCCAGTTTCATATTCTTTTTACTTTTCAAGTCTATGGTTAACCAAAAGTTTTACCATCACTCTTTAGGGAGGAAATTGGCAGTTTGTTAGTGCCGTGTGTGACTATTTCATCAGGCCTTTCTTATAATACTAACTACTTTTCTGTGTGTATACTCTTGGGTCCACTATTGAATAAGTTTGATTTTGTGGCTGGAAGCCTTAGAAATAGGTCAAAAGAGTATATATATATATTTTTAAAATTAACTATAAGGCTCCTGTACTCTAGACTGGACTTTCATCCCCTAATCTATTTCCCATCTCAAATTAAGTCTATCTATGTTGTTCAACACATTTTATGAGGTCTATTTATTTACTGTTTTACCAAATATGAGCTGGGAGCCCATGGCAGGTACTATTACAGCACAAAGAATCAAAGGGTAAATAAAACATCATCTCTGCTTTCATGAAACGTGTATATGGTAGGAGAAAAATAAAATGCACTTATAAAGACATAAATGTATAATATGTTGTAAATAAAATGTATAATAGGTTATGATTAGTGGAACCAAAGGAGAGGCAAAAGAGAAGGTGAGAAAGTTAGATTTCTTTGAGAAAGCAACATTGAGCAGAGACTCAAAGGAAGGGAGGGAGAGTACCTTGAGGGTGTCTAGGAAGAGTTCCTCCCAGGGCAGGAAACAGAGAGTATAAGTGTCAGAGCGTGAAGGGCGGGACTGTGTGATAAGAAGGAGATGAGGCTGAAAAGATGGACAGGTGGCAGATCGCATGAAGCCTTGGAGGTCACAGTGAGGACTTTGGCTGTTGCTAGGAATGAAGGTAAAATGGGAAGTGATCGGAAGATCTGAGTGTGTAAATGGCAGAGTAAGACTTAAATTTTAAATAAATTATACTTGATCTGGCATGAAAAACAAAAGAGAATGAGGCAAGTGTAGAAACAGTCAGAAGCTATTAAACTATGGTGGATTGTACCAAGGAAGGCATAGTATAGGTATTGAGAGGTGGTGAAATTTCTGGATATATTTTCAAAATAAGCAAAAAAAATAACCTTCGTAGATTGTAATGAGAGATGAAAGGAGGAGGAGAACTAAAAAGTTTTGGCCTAAGCAATGAGGAAAATTGAACTTCCTCTTACTATGATGGAGGTTACCACCAGAAAAACAGATTGGGTGAGTGAGCTGGTAGAGTAGAAATCATAAACTCATTTTCAGATATGTAGTATTTGATACATCCATTAGAGCCAAGTAAATATTTTGAACAGATAGTAATTAGATATATGACTGGAGTTCAGTGGAGAAATAGTGGGACTCACCAAAAAGGTGGCATTGACAGGTATGAGCACAGGTGAGATCATATAAGCAATAAATGATGACAGAGAAAATAGTAGGGTCCATCAAAGAGCCCTGGGACACTATCAGTAAGAAGGTAAATTGAAAAGGAGAATTCAGCAACCAATACTGAGAAAGCATAAGTCAATTTCACATCTGGTTCACATTTCATGTTTCCTAACCCTAAGAATCAGCTGAGAATTGACAGAGCTAACAAATTACACCGAAAGACATATTGAAAGAAAAATATCTGAGAGAATTGTGGACTGTTGCTCAAGCATAAACAACTGAGAGACTACTTAATACTGACCCATAGTTAGCACTGAAAATCCACAGAATTTGGAGACAAAGTCTTCAGCATTAAACGCACTGCAAGATAAGGACCAGGCCAGTGCATGTACTCTCTGAAAGCAAACAGATCCCAAAGAAGAAAAGGCAGAGTAGCCACTTTCTCCCAAAACTCATCAGTTAGAACATTTGTCGTCACTCTCCAGTGAAATGGTTGCAAATCACTTGATTTTGACCATTAGATGACATTACAATGTTTGGAAACATTTTGGGTTCACAGGCAGGTAGATGTGCTACTGATGGGTAGAGGCCAGGGCTGCTATTAAACATCCAATAAAGCAGAAAACAGCCCCTACCCATCCTCCAACAAAAATCACTTTACCTGGCCCAAAATGTCAGCAGTGCCAGGGCTGAGAAACTTTTGCCCTTATAAGAATGTTTAGGGAGAATTACATAGAGTTAATTTGAAAAGTTGTATTTTTAACTTACATGAATGTATTATGTTGAGATTTCAATTTGTTTAGTTTGTGATCCCATTCAGCATTGTTTTCTTTTTGTGTGTGTGTGGTAAAATATGCTTACCATAAAGTTGATCACTTTAGCCATTTTTAAGTGTACAGTTCAATGGCATTAAGTACATTCACGTTGCTGTTATATGAGTCCATGTTCATGAGGTTTCCTAAGAAGTCAAGTTTAGAGTCAGCAGTGGTTGGAATAACAATTTATTTCAGGAAACACAAGAGGAATCATTTTACATACAGGGGATATAATAAACAGAATTATTTACAACACTTCCAGAGAGTTAAATACATAGAGAAAAAAATAGATGTAACCCACATAAAAACAACTATAACAAGAAGCTATGAAATTTAGGGCCAGGGTAACAAACAGGGAGAGGAAACTTAGGAGCTTAGAGGAAAGGATATCATGAAGCTGTGGCTCAGGCTCCTCAGGAGGGGGTGCCATGTAGCCACTGCTGGGACCTGTGGAAAAGCTCAGATACTGAGGATGCTACAGGAAGCTGGAGGCTGAACCAACTGCTGCTGTTGTGGTGACCCTGACACACACAGGAAAATCAAGAAGGAAGGATCAGGGTAACTTTTGATCCTCCTTTCATCCCTGCCTGATAATTTCTTCTAGTGCCTTCTATAGGCAGAATCTAAGATAGAAGGTGCCTTTCTGGGAGAGTAATTACTAGCTTCCCAACTGCAGCATCACAGAGCAGATTGTTGAAACATTGGTCATGGAGCTGAAGAATAAAACTTGTAGAACAGCACAATACTTATAAACCACTGCTGTTAACTAGTTCATAACATACATCCTGGTGTGCATTTGCCATGTATTATTTCATGGATGATTTTACTTACCCTCTCTCGCAGGTTGCACCCAGCTTCTTGCCACCACCAACTTTGTTGAGAATGTTGCTCCAATATAGAGCGAGTTACTAGATCACAGGAGTCGTGAATATTTATTTTACTGAATAGTCCCAGATTAATCTTCAGATTGTTTGAACCTCTCTCAAATCACATTATCCATTCATAAAGCTGAATATTCATATTAGTATCCTTTTTATAGAAGTAGTTTGATGATTTTATTTGATATCTCAGCAGAACTTCTGAAAAAATTAGGAGAACAATTATTTGATTCTTATTGGGATGTAAAACTGATTGATCTTACAACTTTTTCTGTGTTCAAACTCCTTTCCTCCAAACTCCTCACTTTCTGTTTTATCTAGCAAATATTCCACGTGCATCACTACAGCCACTGCATCAGATGCACTTAACCCACTATTCTTGCATCATATTTGTCTACCAGGTTAAACCCAGCTCTGGTCTACTGTGTGTTGTCTGCACCCGGATAGCTGAACACAGTGGAGAAAACACATATCCATGCTTACTGGCCCTGCTTTACATTTCGGTCAGTGACTCAAGAAGATGCTAACAAAAGACATGAAGAGAAAATTCACAGAACAAAAAACTTTTAAATTGCTAATAATATACTAAATTGGACAATGTACTCATGGCTAAGACAAGCACATTAAAATTACAAGGTACCATTGTTCTGAAATTGTCTATATGTGATCATGTTTAACCATAGCTGGTGTGGTAAAATAAGCACTCTCCAACCCTTTTGATTCAATCACTCGGTGGCACTTGTCTACTGTGTTTCTTTTATATACTGACACATTTCTAGACAATGAGGAAACAGCAATGACCAAGATAGGAGATGTCTCTGACTGAGGAAGTTAGTATTTTAGAAGGGAAGCAAATGCAAAACAATATAATGTCAGATATGAATAAAAATGAATCAGAGTCGAATATAGGTGGTCATTGTTGGAGCAATATTTTCTCATAAGATGGTCAGGGCATACCTTTGTGAAACAGAAGCTTAAAAGAAGTGTTAGCAGGCCCGTAAGCAAGTTCCTAATGCACTTGTACATCTCTGCTCCTACTGATTGGGTCGCACGCTTAATGAGTCAGTATCGTTTGTACCCAACTTGTTTAAGTGAGTGGCCTTTGTCCTAGTAATTATGTCATTTGATTACATATTACCTCACAAAACACACAGTGTGTGTATGTGTCAATGTACCTGCTTCCAGAAATAAGGTAGAAATGAGAATAAAATGAAAAAGCAATATGTCAAATTAAGTGAGGACAAGAGTGGAACTTTGAGGGATAATATCAAGAATTTTGACTTCCACTGCTGGCCTAAAAAAACAAACAAGCAAGCAAAACAGAACCAGAGTCATCGAAATAAGGAACAAACGGACAGTAACCAGAGGGGAAGGGGGAGAGGGCAACAGGGGGAAAGGGGAAGGGCCATCAAGGAACATGTATAAAGGACCCATGGACAAACCCAATGAGGGTAAGATCGAGGGTGGGAGGTACGGATGGGTGGGGCGGGGGAAGTGGGGTGGGGGGGAAATGGAGACAATTGTACTTGAACAACATGAAAAAAATAAATTAAAAAAAGAATTTTGAATTTTCCACTCAGATTGCTCTAGAACATTTTAAATTTCCACTTCATTTTAAAGAGATCAAATTTGGCAATGATAGACATCGCCTTTGCGAGTGTGGTTTAGGTGAAAAAAAAGGAATCAGTAAAAAAGGCCTGAGCTGCACTCAACCGGGTGGCAAATAAATGCATACGTCTATTTTAGACTAAGATACATAGTTTCAAATGGCTGTGTGCTTATTTATGATGCTTCTTTTCAGTTGACTTTTTCCAGTAAACATTCTCAACCCAAAGTTCCCCATTTATTACTTTTCTGCTATTTATTTCTGCAACTCAACTTCTCCATTTCTATTTCTGAAAAATTCCCTGACCTTTTATAATTGCCTCTAATGAAACATTTATCTATTAATTACTTAGAAAAACAAAGAACAGCAAGTTATTTCCAGTTCTAAACTCTCTTTTAAGCTTCATAACTTCATTTCTGTATGCCATATCACTCATCAAAGAGTGGCATTCATTTAGTCCTTCAAAAAGTATTTATTTAATACCTACTGTAGGCTACAAACTGTGCCTCTCAGTTTCTTCTGATACCTTCTCCACTCTGGCACCAGGACTGCCTCTCCAAAAGGTAATTCGGGGCATGCCTCACTCCCATTTTATCTGTCCAT